>VWZG01012176.1:675269-789619 GCA_013396735.1 Grallaria varia
CCCGCCCAGTGCCGGCCCGCCCGGGGGGTTCGGTCAGTGCCCGGCGGCGGGGCCCGGCCAGTGTCTGCCCGCGGGGTTCCCGCCCCGGTAAAACGGCCCCTGCAGGAGGGCGGAGCTGCCGTGCCGGCTCGGGGCCCTGGGCAGGGCCGGGCCCTGGCTGTGCTGGAGGGGGAGGCCGGTGGTGCTTCTGCCTGGGAGTGGGCTGCGCTGCGCCCGCGGCCTCGGCCCGGACACCTCGGCGCTCACCGTGGGCACCGGCCCCTTCCGCCCTGCTCGGCACCAAGCCCGCCCTTGACGGGTGACTTGAAATAACTAACTTTGTTAAAAGGCTAATTAAAAAAAAAAAAAAAAAAAAAGGAAGGAAATAGGCCATGTCAGGAAAGCTTTCCTCTGTCAGGCCAAGTGCTACAGCACACTGCTCAGGATTTTGGCATTGCATAAGGTCAGCAGCAAGAAACCTCTGCTGGGGGAGGACTGTCCCCCTCTCTGCCCTCCAGCCTTCACATTCTTCCCAGGGTGATACCATGCAGGGAAGGGTGCCTTTGCTTCCCAAAATTTAGCATGTGGGTCCAAGAAAGCAGGTGACAGGCAGTCCTGGTGTCCTTCTTTTGGTTCCCAGTGCTGCTGCGGTGGCAGGGGGGGCAGAAGAGTCGTGCTTTGTGGCCTGTTCAGATGTCAGGATGTGGTTTTGGTGTTGCTGTTGGAAGGAGCATTTATGGATGGTGGTGGTTGTGATAATGAGAGCAACAGTAAGTAATAGTGTACTAAGTGGAATTCCAAGCACTTCTTGACTGCGAAACTTCTTTACAGTTTTCAGAGCAAATTGTTGGGAAAGCATCAGTATTTGTAGTTACAGCTAGGATTGAATTCAGGCTTTTGTGGTTTAGGATTTGGTGGCTGAAAGGCAGATGGTGAGTTGGTGGTGGTTGTTTCTGTTCCTGTGAAGTTGTGCATGTGTTTGTCTTAAAGGTCTGTAAAACACGCCTAGTGGGCAGTGAACCTAAAGTGCTTTCTGTCACTGTTTTAGAGGGTCCTTTGCTGACAGGGGTGAAGAGAACCTCTTCAGATAAAAACATTAAAAAATAAAGGGCCTGAGTGTTTTTTGCAGAACATGACAGATTTTTGCTCTCACCCTCTGTTGTGAGACCCAAAATCTTCTACTTACCATGTAATCAAAATTAAGTGTTTTTAGGTACTGTCGTGTATTTATGGAAAGACTAATTTTTTTCAGCTGATTTGCATCCTTGAATACTGTTGTTTTTCTGCGGACTTTGGTATATTTATGTGTGATTTGTTTACTACTCTTAAAAATAATTAAAATGTGATTAAAAGAGAATGTAATTGTTTAGGGACAGAGAGGCATTTCACATCTAAACCCTAACCTGAAGGGATCATTAAAAAATACAAAAATAAACAAAGAACAAATAATTTGGAAAACCATAGCTTGCTATTCACAGAATTGAGCTGCTCAGAAGCAATGAAAATAAGGAAAAGAGAGGGAAAAGGAGAAAAAAGGTGTAAAGAGTAAACCAGCTTAAAACTGAAGCCATAGGCAACAGGGGTTTTCACTTGCAATGTTAAAAAAGTTTTTTTCCCCAGAGTGTATTTTTCTTTCACATGTGCATTATTTGATGCCATTTCAATTAGTTAATTTGGACATCTTCTCACTTTTCGTTGTCTCAGCTTCTGGATGGATAAACTTTGTTTCTAATTCTGACATCTAGAAACTAAGAAGCTCAGCCCTTTGGTTCTCTCAACAGTAATACGGAGGATAAAAAATTGTCCTTTATAATACCAACTATTTCTAACCCCTGTTTTAAGTAATTTCTTACTGGACTGGAGGGACTGTTGGTCCCATACAATTTGTCTACAGTGCCGGTAACAGAGATAATGTAGAGTTCACCAAGTTTGAGAGCCGTGACCGCTGGAGAAAGGCATGAGGAATCAGTCCCCTACCTGGGGAAGCAGAATTTCCTCAGCTTCCCAGCTTTGTTTTGTTGTAATTGTAAGTTATGTTTTGTTAGTAGGTTTTCTGCTGCTGATCCCTTAGCATACTAAAGATCTCCTCACTGCTTGCTTTCAGCAGTAGGAAAGCCAGTTGGAGAGATGACTGCCTTCCTCTTGCTTCATCTGGTTATTAGAGTGGGGAGAACCTGCTGGGGAAGTTGTTTAAGCTAACCTAATCTGTGCATCGTGGAAGGAATGTAGAGATGTACAAGTAGATGAGGTAGATGAAGGGCTCTGTAACCTTTAGGTGAAGAGACTGGCAACAGAGGAACTCTGTGTATGAGACCTTCTTCCTACACCTTTTTTGTGTCTGAAGACAGGGTACAGTGACTCCTCTTCACTGTGGGACCTATGCTCTTGTTTTAATTTACATCCAAGCTGGTCCCCTTTGATCTTGCTGTTTTTGAATCTCTTCTCTTTGTCCAACATTAGCATTTATGTTCTTCCCCCCAGCCCCTGCCATAATCACCCACCAGTCCACTGTCCCAAATTCCAGTAAGTTGTTGTTAATGACCTTCACTAATTTTTATCTTACTGGTTTTTTTTTTACAGATGCACTATTTTCATGCTTTAGTTCTCCATCACTGTGCTTTTTCATTGGCTTTCATGTTACAGGGTTAGTTGTGCCAGTCCTCAGCACTGGGTCACCATTTCCTTTCCAGTCATTAGTCAGTTACTGCAGGGACGTGGTGAAGCATCTGACAGTCACCGTCACGGCTCTCTAGTACAGATGAATGCCTTCTAAAGTGACTGATAAGACATGCACGCTGGGTTGAATTGTGAATCATATCATCATCATCATCTTCAGTTCATTTCTTCTCACCCTTCTTCCCTGTCTTTGCACTTCTGTGCTTGTAACTGAAATTGCAGCTGCCTGAGGTCTTCATCAAGTCAAGTTCTCCTGTTCATGACTTGTCAGCTGCCCTTGATGCCTTCGGCAGAGTACAAAAGTGCCTTTCTAATTATTTTTCTTATGCCTTTTGAATATTTTCCCCTCCCTGAGATGTCTTTTGTGAATTTTGTCTGTTGAATCCCCTTATTTCTGTTACACTTTATCTCAGGATACCTTTATCCAAACCCAGAAATTCAGCTGATTTTTTTTTTTTTTGCAGTAACTGTATCTGCACATCACACCTGTCACATCCTGCCCCACATACAAGGGCACACTTATTTCCCTGATGTATTGAAAACATATCTTTCTGTCTTTTCTCCCCATTTTCTTTTTCCCTGACTTGTGTCAGTACAGTGTTTCTTGTTTGAGAATGCAGCTCAAATGCTCTTTTGGGCTCCCGACATTCAGGTCTCTGGTTTGTCTCAGTTCTTCTACCCGTCCAGGAAATTGCCCTCTACAGCCTTTACCCAGCTATCTTTATGCTCACTGGTAGCTGCAACTGGCTACCTTGCTAGAGGTTACTGTTTGATACAGCATATTTTAAGAGAAAAATTGGTGTTGTAACAGAGTAGTAGTAAATGACAAGGGCAAATTGGCTTGTTCAAGAGTTGGGGCTTAGTAATTTCCCAAAGAATCTACTCAGGGAATATTGATGTTGGTGTTATCCCTATTTTTACTATTTTGTATTAACATTGTGAGGTCTGAATTTTAAACAGGCAGCTACCAGAAGCTTTGAGAAGGCCTCTGTACTTACACAAAAATGCGTAGATTGTGTGTGTCTGTATGTAGATACATGTATTACTCTTGCATAATGTGTCATTCCTTTGTACTGAAGTGCTGACATTCAATACATGTTTATAATGACCCACAGTCTGCTAGCCCACAGGCAGGGGTGTTATAAAACCATTTGAGTGCCAAAAGCGATTTAAACTGTTGTTTTATGTAAGAGGTACAATAACTGTGGAATGAACAATTATTGATGTCCATACTATTGGTTTATCCCTTAGTTGTCACCAGTGTTATGTAAAGATGTAGCACTTAAAACATTTGAAAGATGCTAATTGACCACTGTTATTCCTATGCTGTCAGACTTTTTTTTTTTTTTTTTACTGTAGGAATTGTACATAAACTGCCTGTGCTAGAGATGTTAATAAGTATAGCATGTTTGACTTTTTCACACTGGACTAAGACTCCATTTCTGTAAGTGTATCTAAATAGACTAGATTATGTTAATCTGAAAATTTTAGTATTAATAAATGTCTCTTGGCTGGTCCTACAACACTGTAACTGTTACTGTAACATCTCTCTCTCACTGCTTTCACTAACAATACAAAAAAATCCATCTCAGTCATGCTGTGGATTGTGAATGCTCCATACTGATTGAAATTTTGAGTGGTGTTTGTCAGAGATCAGCAGAAATCCCTTTAGTCTGAGAGAGCTCTAGCCTAAATATCGTGCTTTTCTTGAGTGCTTAGCTCTCTCAGACTGAGCTGTTAAAATAATATTATTTTTATTTAAAAAAGTATTGTGTAGTGACCGGTGGTCTAAGAGATGGTTTTAAAAAAATAATTCAAAGATAATACCTTGCATGAATCATTAATCATGAGTCATGATCAGCCAGCAGTGGTGTCCAGTTCGTTTTCTAATCCTACACTTGCTGATGCTCTTTATTACCATAGTGATAATATTAAAGATCTGGTAATGCATATAACCACACAGTTGAAAATGACAGACTCTTTTTTCATTGGAATAAAATTTCCATATCTTAAGTCTGTTTTGCTGAGTATGTTTCTTGTCATGAGATATTTAGTAATGTATAAAAGTCATCAAAAAAGTTTAAGTCGGCAAGGGGTTAGGTTAATAGAACCATCTTTCCCCCTGTCCCCTTTCTTTGCTTTAAAGCCAATCATTTGGGCTTCCTAGAGAATTCCGGTTAATCTGTTTCTTATGAGGATTTGGGTCACTTTGGGTTCATTAAAAGTTGAAAGCTGATTGTTCAAGCTACACTTTGCAAGGAAAGCCTGCACTATCCATGTATTTAATGTCTGTTCTCTCCTGAGCAAAAACTAGTAGGGGGATGGAAAATTTTATTGCATAAATGTATGCTGAGAAATGACTACTGAGGTTTTAGGGAAGAGGGAAGGCTGTCTCTCTTCCAAGAACCTAAATATAAAAAGAATCAGTTAGTTGAGAAATGAGCTTTGGAAACCCATTTTCAGTCTTGAAATAAAACTTTACTAAGATAAATGATTTTAAAAGCTCTGAAAAGGAGTGGCTGAAATGTTGCAGACTATATTCAAATATGCAAAGATGGAGAGTTTGAGTGCAGCAGCAGTTGGGGAATGTTGTTTATGAAGTAATGAATCTTGTATTCAACTAGATTTTAACTTGATTAAATTTTTATTGGTTTTATTAGTTTACGTTTTAGAAAAGTTGATTGTGACAGATTAAAACTTGTGTCTCAGCAGTTGTTAAAAAATCATCTCTTTACCTGTCCAGTGTAGATGACCTTATAACACACAGGTTTGTGTTATACTTACTAGTTTCTTTGTGGCGAGCTTGTGAGATAGTGTTGTGCAATGTGGCAGTACAGGTATGAATCTGATGGCATAGATGGCTCTTCCAAATTGCCTGGTATTCCTACATATTCCTTCATATCCCTTAGTGTGACTGCTCTGTGAACCCCTCCTCCATTTCGATGAGGACTATTGCTGCAGCAGCTGAAGCATTTGCCAGTTTAGTGTAGGACGGTACAGCCAGCAACAAGTTAAATGTTCATCTGACAGGACTGTTCTCTTCTTTCATTTTAAAAACCATGGAATTACCTTATAATGTACATTTGCTTGTTCATGTGTATATAATAAATGTTTTCTAAAGTTTGAGTCTGTAAACTGTAAGATGTCCTGAACAGAGCATAAAATAGAGCTGTCACCAAATTCTGTCTCAGTGAATGTGTTTGTGTTCTGGGTTCACCTTAGAAAAACTTTCCAAAAGCTGCATGCCAATTTTGAAAGAATCTTGTTTCTGTCAAGCCTAATTAAGAAACCATGAAGGTTTCTTCCCAGTTATCAAAAAAGTGAGCATCTACCATGTCTTCTGAATGGCTTTGTCTATTAAAAAGGGATTTGGGGAAAAGGTAGGACTACTCTAGCAAATTGCAAGATTTAAATATAACAAACCTTTTTCCATGTCTTGTGAGGGTTCTTTTGATTCCCACTCTGAGTAACCTCTAAGATGACTTTATTTTCAGATCAGCTGTTTCCAGTTCAAGCTTTACCCTGTTTCTTTCAAATCACTTGTAAACCAGTTTCTCCTTTATACCATTTCCCAAAGTAAATAAAATAAGGCAGAGATGCAGATCAAGAGAAATATTTTATAATTCCTTTCTTGTTATTTCCTGATATGCAGCCGTGCCTTGCAGAGTGGCAACAGCAGAGGAATAACCCATGGGTATACTGATACATAGAAATAGTTTACCAATATTATGTACCTGTATAAAAGGCAAGTGTGATGCTCAGTGCATAATACTGTTGTACACTTCTTGTCCTTTGGAGTACTGCACAGGTTCTGGTGCGATGCTCAGTGCATAATACTGTTGTATGCTTCTTGTCCTTTGGAGTACTGCACAGGTTCTGGTGCTCTGTGCCCAAGTGAGATCAACTCAAAGTGCTACTGGAATGACTGGGAAAAGTACTCAGCTATCAGACACTAGGCAGACTAACTAGTTTTAAGATGGAGTGTGATAACTGTGTTAATGAAATTATATGACAGGGAACAGACTTCAGTACAGGAATTGTCTTTAGTTCTTAATTTTTATGTTCCTCAAGTATTTATCTTGGGAAGGTCTTGCTGTAATAGTTGCTTACAGAAAAGCAGGAGTTCCAGATTCTGAAACCTAGAGGATTTTACTAGGGTTTTTCTTCCATTATAGATGTGTTGTTTGGGGGTTTTGTTTTTATTTTTTTAGAGGGAAGGATGAGGGAGGGTTTGGAAGATTAATACAGTGTAAATTGGTCTAATGGAATGTATAAATTCTTACTATGGTTCTCAAGCCCCTTTCATGTTCTGTACACAAATACTTTTTTGGGTAATTTTTACAAGACAGTATTTTAAAAGGCGCTGATTTCTGGTTTACCTACTAAAATCCATAAAACTTCTGTTAATTTTGTGAAAGTAGATTCAAACCAAGAATTTTGCAAATACAGTCTGCAGTGATTTCTGTAGACTTACAGGATTACATCACCTTTATATTAGTCCCTGCTACGCTAGTTCCCGCTTTGCCAGAGGACTGAAGTGGATTTCAGAGAAAATTTTCTTATTTTTCCTTCCACCCTGTGCATTTCCAGAAATGGCCCTCCCTCTGTGGAAGAACTTAATTCAGACTGCAAAGAAAAGGATAGTACGACAGAGAAGGCTGTCACTGTATAGTGGAGCTCATGGCTATGAGGAAGAATTGATAAAGAAGAAACTTCTGCAGTTCCCTGGTGGATCCATAAACCTTTCCAAAGAAGAAAATGGCATTGGAATACTTACTTTGAACAACCCAAAGTTAATGAATGCTTTCACAGGTATTAATTAGTTGATGAGATTGCTGATTTGTTTTGTTTTTTTCCTGTGTTCAGTTATACCCATTTTAGCATTTTGCTTAAAGAAAGTGAAACACTATGTCTTACCATTCCTTAATTAAAAGAATAGATGTTTAAGTTTTATTCAGATGTCCAGCAAATGTCCATTGTTCTGTGTAGTAACTTTGCTCTAAATGTCATAAGAATCTCAGACATTCTTAATGACACAGGGACTGTCTCACAGAATATACATCTCCCTCTTATTTAAAATGTAAGTGCAATTCTGCCACTGTGATTTTTCTTGTGTCTTGTGTCATTTTGTCATTACTACTCTGGAACCGTGGAGGGCATTTTTATGGGGGTGAGAAGATACCATCTTTATTTTGTAGGTGATGTAGAAAGATTGAGTTTACTTCTTTGTTTTTTATGTAAACTCTTCCCTGTAACTTAAACTTCTGTAGTTTGGTCTTTTCCAGTCACCCAAACTGTCTTCCATTTCTTCTTCATTTGCCTTATGTCTAAGTATCAGGGACTGGTTAATTAAAAATCAGATTAGCTGGGTATTCTCAGCTGTTGCAGGCCAGTGATCTATTTAATATGCTTGTACACTGGACAATACTTAGCTATCAAAACCAATTGCCCTGTTTTATTAATCTTGTATTATGAGAGGTTTTCGTTGCCCAAGATGAGTATATTTGCTGTCTCTCCTTGACTGTCTAGAATATTCCAATTTATGTTGTTCTCTTCAGACATGAGTGGCACAGGTTCAGGGTCTGAATCTGCTTTAGCTGGAGCTGTGCGGAAGCCATTAAGAATGTCTTTATCTCTTAATATTTTGAAATGGATAAATTTTTGTCATTGTGTTAATTTCTTTTTTGCTGTTCTGTTTTCCTGCTCAGTTCTCACTATTCCTTTGCTGTGAGCAAGTGTGTTTGCAAGACACTAACAAAGTGTAGGTCCGTTTACCTTTCCACTAATGATTGTTAGCTGAAAGGAGCCTGACAGAGCAACAGAATTGGTGGTATTGCGCCTAGATGTGTCTGCATTCTCTTTTGTTTCCGTTTGAAAGCTCGTGTTTAAAATCATTACCTAACTTGAGAATATGTAGCTAAAAGATGTTAGCATAGGGATTGTCCTGAATGCCTTCACATCAGCATACATGCTGTTATACAATCAAAATTACATTGTGGTCTCCTCTTTTACTGCACATTGATTTCCATTTTTGACTCAAAACTGAACTGTGCAATGTACGTCTTGTAGACTCTGTGCTCTGAGCTTATTTGTTGTGGAAGTTGAAAGGGTCATGAGAAATGAGATGTAATAGCAAAAGGAGAAAGAACAGATAAAGCCCACTCTGCTATGGAAATGGGATGTAATAAAAGTCAAATTGCTTAAACTAAACTTTCATAGAAACTTGCTACTGTGTTCTGTTTTCTATGCATTTGGCAGAAGGGGCTCAGAACTGATAGGTTGAAGTGCTGAGCAGGTGCAGCTGCCATTTAGGCAACTGATAGCTATTCTGTGCCTACACAATGTTCTATATAATGTTAATGCACTAAATCATATCACATATCTCGAACACCCAAATTAGCAGATATTTTCTCTCTGGCTCAGTCAGTGGTCTGTAAAATAATCTCTTCTTTCCTTATAGGACTGCTGTGAAAATAGCTTATTAGTGTATGTGAATTAGATGCTCTAGTAACAAAGAAGAGCTTCAAAAATGGCTGAGGAAAGTAATAGTTTTGTCTTTGTTACAGGCCTTAATTAGCATGACAAATGAGCCATGGGATCAGGCAGTTCTGTTTTATGACAGTGTGGAGAGCCCTATAGAGAATAGTACGCCATTTTGCTAGGTAATAGCCACAAAAAATTACTCTGGGAATTCTTACTATGATGGTTCAAGAGATACTGCTTCTTTTTGCTCTACACCTCTGCTAGAGATTTTTATTGTAACAGGAGGGAGAGCAGAAGCAAAATCAGGCTGGGCCCTCGGCTGCTGCAGTTAATGATATGGCAACTCTAGTTGCTGAAGAACAACCAAAAACTTGACCCTTTTTCTTCTGTTGCGTATCAAATAATACAGGATGGGATGCATAACCCCTAAATTGCCCCAGCAGGGGCAATTTCATCAGCCAGAGCCTGTAAATACACTGACGCACCTCCCTCCAAATACTCTGTTGATTCTGTGTCTCAGAGCTTCTGAATAGTGGCAGATGTGAATTTATGTATACATGTATGCTTCCTTTAGAATGCTGCAAAATGTCATTAAACTGTTGAGGGAGATTCTATTTTCCAGGTATTTAGTTTACACAGCAGTTTTTTTATCTCAAAGGAATTGTTTATTCTAAGCTTGAGCAACTCATGAAATCGAACACAGAACAAAATTGTTGGCAAATTGCTAATGCAATATGGAGGTTATTATGCCTTTTTTTTCTCTTAGTTGGAACCTGATAGCCACATGTTTGAAATGGTCTCTCTGGAAACAAATGCTAATAATGGCAGTTTAAGCATGGTGGAACCAGTTTCAGCAGCCCAACCTCTGACTGAACTAAACTTGAATGTAATTTAAAAGAGAAGAAAGCCTGTAGGAATGAAATAATAATGATTATAATTTTGCTATCTAGAATTTACTTTACAGCATTAATTCTCAGATTATAGTTAAGATGCAAACAAATTATTATTTAAAGTAGATTTAGTTCTGTAAAGAGTAGGAGCTTAGTGGTGTCCATCTAAATTCATGTCAGAGGAGGGTAAAGCTGAGAGTGTCATCAGGCTGTATGTAGCTTGCTTTCTGAAATAGTTTTTGTAAATGTTTTCTCTTAAGAGAGTAACTGGACAGAGTCATAGACATTCTGAGAGGAAGAGCTTTAAGTTAATGTAGGGTAAGCTCTGTTGGTGTGGAAGATGATACAGTCTAGGACGAGCTTTAGGAGCAGGAGTTTGTAGAGTTCCATGTAAGAAAGGGTACATCAGTGATTATATGAGAATATGATGTTTAAGCTAGAAATGAAAAGCTAATACTGGGCAATGATGTACTTTGTAAAGGGACACCTTCTAGAAAGGTTCCAGGGAGGGAATGAAAGATGATTTAGATATTTTTTTTAAATATAAAAGACACTTTGCTCCTATTTTCAAATATATCTTTATTTTCTTTTGAATGGATACTTCTAAATATCTTTGGCCTCCAATAGTTTGGTCTTTGGCCTTTTTTAGGAATCTTTTTTAGCAATGACTGGTTGTGCCTTTAGCCCACCTTACGCATGATTCTTTTCTCTATTCTGCTAGTTCTTTTGGCAGGGTGAAATGGCAGTAACTTCAAAATGACTAGTTGAAAAGATCTGGATGGAAATAAATCAGTTCCTGTGTCATGAATGTATGCAATTGCAAACAGGAATAAATCAAGTATATTTTTTTTGTTTGGTTGTTTGTTTTGTTTCATTGTTTGTTTTGTTTTGAGGTTTTAGTTTGTTTTTTTTAGTGTAACATAAATATCCTTCATGCAGAATATCCTTCATAATTTCAGGAAGTGCATCCTTGAAGAAAAAAATTTATGTCACTGTTTGTGTGCAGGACATAGGATGATACTTTCCCTTCTTAATAAGCCCATCATTAATTAGCTCTAACTTGTTTTGGGTGGTGTTAAATGTAACACAAAACATGATGGTGATAAAAAATTTCCTTTAAAAAATTTTCCTTCTCCCTGCTTGGGACAGGTACTATGATGATAGAACTCCAGGAGAGGGTAACTGAACTGGAAAACTGGAAGGATGGCAAAGGCCTTATCGTCTGTGGTGCAGGAAACACCTTTTGCTCAGGATCTGATTTGAATGCTGTCAAAGAAATATCCAACTCCCAGGCAAGTATTAGTACACATTATGGTTTTGGAGAAAAATGAACTTTGTCAGATTCTTTTTAGAGAGAGGAGTTGCACTACACTTCTGCTGCATTTTTTCATGTAAGCCACAAAATAGAGCTTTTAATGGTTGAAAAAATGCTAGCAGCCCCTTTAACCCATGAAAGTGTTACTGTAATTGATTTGTAACTCTAAATTCCTACATTACATATCCTCTTCAGTCTTCTCTTTTTAAAATACAATTTCGGTTTCTCAGATCGTGAATTTACATGCCAAATAAGCTGTGCTTTTGTAGTTTGGTATTTAAAAGCAGATACAAATAATAATTTCTCATATTCTAAAGTAAAAAATTTAAGTAGCATGGCTGATATTACAGAAAGGTTTCTGTTTTGTGAAAACTGCTTGGAATTGCATAAAATGGAAGGGCAGATGCAATTCTTGTGCTGTACTCAACTCAGGTGAGTCTTGGTGGAACTATGGGGTTGAAGAGGTTAGGGTTTGATGGCAATATTTTCCCCATGTCACCCATCTTGACAGCCTTCACATATGCTGCAATTCTTTTGATGGATTAATATGTGGTACTCGGCAGTATGTGAAATAGGACTTGGTCAGCTGCAGGGGAAGGGGGTCTTCCCATAATGCGCTTAAGTCCTGATTTGCAGCTGTGGCAGCTGACATCCTGGTGCTTTTCTGTGGCCACTTCAAGTTTCAGGATTTAAGTACACAAATGAAACATTTAATTGGGCATTCCAGTATGAACACCAACACAAAACCTGGTTAAACTGATATTTGTCTTTAATGATAATTTTTTTCTGTTGATGAAACTAAATGTCATAAATCCCATAATGTCTTAAATTTTATTTCTGGTCTGGAAAAATAAATAGAACAGTCCAGTTNTGTATGTCACCTTTAATGATAATTTGGAAGGCCTAATGAAACTAAAACCTAGCCAAAGCCTAAAATTTAAAACCACCACAGTGGTCTGGAAAAATAAATAGAACAGTCCAGTTTTCAAAGGTTCTAGGACACTTTGTTGCCTTTGGGGAACACCATGAGAGTTATGCTTTTCTTAATATGCAGATGTCATGCTTTATAGGTATAAATGGGTTTGGGGGAATTTTCATTTAGATTATTTGTGAGTACTGGTAATTTTAAAAATATAGTTGTATCTGTGATTTTTTTTTTTTAACATCTGGAATTTTTGGCTTATTTTAGCATTATAGCAACAGAAAAGAAGCTGAAACCAAGAAAGCCCAGTTTTTTTCTTATCTGCAGTCTAGGCTTTCCTTCGAAGTTCTGCATTCAATAAATCTCAGTGATTCTGCTTCCATACATTTAATATTCTCTCTGTATATTTATACAAATTACTTGGAACTGCTGCAGTGGCAGAGAGGACTCATGTAAGGATTAAGGTCCATAACAGATATATTGGGCAGAATGAATGTATAGTATTAATTATAACTTCTTTGAAAATTCTCTGCACAGCATCTAGATCTCATGCTAGTATTGAAATTCAAGTCTAAGAGTCACTAGAAATGCTCCAAGAATACTTAAGCATAGTACTGGAGAGTTCAAGCTATTTATCTTTTTCTGAGACCATCTTTATAATAGCCAGCTCCTGAACCATCTGTTTGGTGGGATTTATAGCCTTTATTAAATGAAGCTTTGATAGAATAGGGAATAGCATTTTCTGTTCTTTACTCTTCCAGAACTCTTTTCTCTAGACTGCTGCAGATGAAAGAGTTTTGTTTGCTTTCAGGTTAAGTTTTCTGTCTATAGGCATGTCTAAGGCAAAAAGTGAATAGCTTCATGCCTTGAACTGGTATGTTTTGCCTTTATTTTTTCCCCCCAAGGCTGCTTTAGCCCATCGTTTTTAGTGATTGTAGAAAAGACTTTTGTTTTATGCAACCGGTTTGTTGAGGGAAGATTGTATTTTTCATAATTTTCAATACAGTTGCTTTTCACTGTGGTGTAGGAGAGGCAGAATAAGGGACAAGAATGCTGCAGGATGTTCATGCCCCCTAGTGGCTCTTCGTCCTTCTCTTCCTCTTTATTGTCTTCCTTTCTTTGTCCACCTTCTCCCACATTCGGTTATTTCTAACTCTGAAACAACCCCTGGTCCCCTGCCTGTTCTTCTTTGCAGAGTGTTCACATTACATAACCAAATCACAGAATGGAAAGGAATAGTGGAATTTTAAAGGAAGAAATATTTTTCTTTCTGTGTTTGTAAACCTGGTTCCCAAGAACAAGAACCTCATTCTGGAGTGAGACTTGAAAAGCTGGCTAGCCAAAAAGCAGGAGTGGCTTCTGAGAGGACAGCCTGAGAGGAAGAAGACATGAAGGAGAACTTTGCTTTCCTTCGTCCCCATCTAGAAGCCCTAGGACAGAGCAGTAAACCATGGAGAAAGGACTTTGGAGCAGTTAGAGATGATCTGAAAATATTATTCCATCTGTAGTGAAAGTGGACGCTAAGCTCTTGCAGCAGTAAGAGCCAGTGTTACAGTTTTCTACTTTATGAAGGTGACTTTCTTCTTCCCTGTCTCCCCTAGCCCCACTGCAAGCTATTAATCCTTTTCTTCCATATGTAGTGCATACTGTAGTTTAGCTCCCTTTCTGCTTATTAGATTTCTTCTTACTTCAAGGATAGTATTAGAGATGAAAATATAATTATTCCACTAGACTGAAGTGAACACCTCTTAGTCATAGTATTTTATTTGAACAGGAGCCTTGTTTTTCTTATCAGAAAGGCTTGAAGGGTTTATTGGCTAGGATTCATGCAATTGTGATTTTTTTTTCAGAGTGTTTTCTATGCAGGCATTTTTCCATGGAATACACAGTAATCTCTCTCTCACATGAGAGTATGAAGATCTTTCTTTTTGTCTGCTCAGTTATAACTGCATTTATCAAGCTGCTCTGTTCTGGAATTAATCTTCTAACTACTGTTTTGGATTTCAGCATGAGTTAAGAGGGCCAGTTTGAATGCAAGCATTCTGCTGTGATGAAGTGAAAAATTATGTTCTCTGAAGATCCTTGTGCAGCTTGATCCTGACAGTTATAGTATGGGAATTGTGAAAGTCTGTATCCAAGAACTGGTACCTTGTATGTTTGTGTGAGTTTTGAACTTAGCTATTAAGACAGCTATCATGACAGATTGTAATGTTCTATAATTTAGAATAGAAATACTGCTACTGTTCTTAATGGGTGTAGGAGATGGCTACAGTGATAACTAAAAGCCTCTTTGTAAATCAGCATGTACTGAAAATTTCAATCAGGCCTTAAGCGTAATAAAACTGAATTCACTGGGTTTTGTCATGGCAGCTTATATCTGCCAGAGATTGTACCTGAACACCATAATGCTGGTTTGGCGTTGGGCAGAATAGCACCTGAAATTGACCTACTATTATTTCAAGGTCCTATTCCAAAGATGTACTGGAGTCTTACTGGGTGTCTTTTCTTTCCCTAAAGTATGAGTCAGAAACATTTAATTCAGGAAGGCTCTTTAACTTGCCAACCCCTGTAAAACTGTGGTTTAGAAATTAATAAATTCCAGTAAAGAAATGTTGTTTGGTTTTGGTTTGTTTGGATTTTTTATTATTATTATTTGAAAGACATGCTGAAATTGTTACTTACTGGATTTTTTTATTTCTATAGTGTACAAACATTTTTTTTTTTTAAATCTGGGATAAATGATATGTGAACATGATGATACTGACTCATTTAGCCCTGTTATTTTGTAAGTTCCTGGTTAATACTAGATGTCTGAGAAAGTATAATAACAGGGAAAGCAGATAGATAATGATTTTGCTACAAAATAATTCATTCAGTCCCCAGCAATTTGTGACTAAGACTTCTAGAGCTAGAGGTGTTACCTTCTATGTAATAACCTTTTGTTGCTTTTTCTGTTGTGATTTTATCTAGTTGCTCTTGATTTCATGTGGAGGATGTAATGCCCTGCTGCCAAGTGTTCCACATTTTAACTACACATTGTAGGAAGAAATACTTGGTTTGAATCTGGCAGCAGCTGATTTTATTTGGAGCTCTTTAGTTCTTGCACTGGATTAGAAAGGAACAATTTTACCTTATTCACTATAGATTGCAAGGTGATATAAAACATAAAGGATGAGAGAAACAAGAAGAATCTTCTTTCTGTTTTGATTCCGGTTTGTTGATTGTTTTGGTTTGGACTTTTGTGTTTGGTTGGGTTTTTTGGGGTTTGGGTGGGGTTTTTTTTGTTGGTTTGGTTTTGTGTTTGGGGTTTTTTGTGGGGTTTTGGGGTGTTTTTTTTAGCTAAAATGCTTTTGGCCCAAACAATAAAAGATTAAATTGGTAAATTGTATCTTGTCTGAAAGTTCATGGATTTGGAACAGTAAAAAGTATGCAGTGCACTATGGCCCTATACAGGCTTTAAAAACTCAGATTTATGAGTGTTTAACTTGAAGTGAGAAGAGGAAAGTCAGAAGAAAGAAGGTAAAATTTCACCTCATAGGAATTCAGTATTGCAATTACTTTAATGGTGGCTTAATTGTAACTGAAATATATATGTCTGTTGAGTTCTGATTTTATTTTTTTGACCTGATTTATACTAGGTTTTCTATTTGTGCATGGTGGGTTTGGGCTAGAATTTGAGCAAGATGAACCAAAGAGAAAAAACCCAGCTGAAGTAAACATAAAGAATACTTACTCCCATCTTCTCCATCTGTGTGTTTAATTACATTAAGATCACTTAATGTTTTTTAATTTCCTATTCTTTGTAGGATGGGATGAATATGTGCATGTTTATGCAAAACACCTTAACCAGACTTATGAGGTAATATATTTTATTTACTTTTCTTTATGAAGTAATTATAAGTATTGGAATGTATTTTGGATAACTTTTTAATGAGATGTTTAAAGTTAAATACATTGTTTTAAGTACCTAATTTTGAATCCCAGACCTTACATTCGCATGTTAATCAGGTAGGTGTTTATAGATTAAAGTTAGACCTTGACATTTCACAACTACTAGACTTTCCAGAGATCGGAACAGGAAAAAACGCTATAGGCTTATATGTATGGAGCTAGGAGATACCTAGAGTTAAGGAAATCTAAGCCTTCAAATTTTCTGAAACTGACTTCTGTAACTCTGTGGAAATTGGTAGCTCTTAAATAACAAGCAGGGACAGCTTATGCAGCCTACACAGGTAACGTTTATTTGTTACATTTCTTTAATCTTCCCACTTCATAAGAGAAATGTATTCAGTTCTACCATCTGGTACTTCTGAAAAACACTTTTCCCTTTCCTTCAGATTTACCTTCCCTTAATTTATTGAATCCATTTGTGGTAAAGTCTGTCTTTTTTTTTTGCTCAGAGCTCTTTGAAGATAAATACTCTTTTTTTTTCAAAGAGGCTTCGTTTTCAAATAATCTATATGAGAAAGCATTATGAATAAACATTTTTTTTTCTGTAAAATTGCCCAGAAGATTGGAGACTTACAGTAGTATTACTGTAAGGAATCCTCAGGATTGGAATCTGTTTGCATAAGTTGGTCTCCATATAATCAAAATTGATGGGGCAAAGTGAAGAGGAGGAAGATATGTGAAGATTAACACCCCATCTCAGGTGTGTTGACTTAGCGTATGTTGAAGTAGTGGTTCAGGGGGAGTAGTGAACTGCTGTCTGGGGACATCTGTTGTAGATGGGATTAATCTTCCTCAAAGAGAGCTGAGGCTGACCGTGATTCTGAAAGAGGTGCCTTGAATGGATCAGAGTGTGCATGTAGGGGACTCATATCTTCTGGTTACTAAAAAACTCAGAAAAAATGAGGTCGCCCTCTTCCAGTGGTTCACTTGTGCCATGCATTGTATGAAATGTGCTGCAGCTTGTAAGTTAATTTGGGCCATAGGAAAGTGTTGCTTCTTCTGATAAAGTAGAACTAAAACCAGATGTGGTCATCATTGGGAAGCTGACTTTTGAATGTGGTTTGAAAA
This sequence comes from Grallaria varia, assembly GCA_013396735.1. NCBI lineage: Eukaryota > Metazoa > Chordata > Aves > Passeriformes > Formicariidae > Grallaria > Grallaria varia. The sequence continues at coordinate 692,554 of VWZG01012176.1, forward strand.
CTGCTCAATAAATTAAATGTTTCTTCATAGCAAAAGACAAAACAGCTGTATCAGCATGCAAATTCTTTGACTTAACTAATTGTCTTAATTTCTTAGGAAACTTGGCGTATTCTGAGCAAGTCACTGTTCATTAGTATTCATTTCACAATGACAGTGGGGAAATACACTCTTCCTTCCCTCTGTCCTTTGAATTACCTTGAACATGATTAAATACCTTGAGCATGATTAAAGACAGCACCCACAAGGTAACAGATTGCTTCTTTCCTCAAATGGTTTTGTAAGGACAAAAAAGAAAAAAGGTTTGTTGATGACTGAGATAGTAGCACTCTGAAGAAGCTGCTGAGGATGCCATGGTAAATCTCATTATTTTTAGATAACCCAGCCCTTCACTTCTTTGAGTCCCTTTCTACTGCTTTCTGTAGTGTACTGGGGTAGAGTAGAATCTTGTGTTGCTATCCTATCACTCTTCCTTGCAGATAGTCTTTTTAGGTATAATCTGTACCAGGTATGTTTCACACCATGTCTTTCCAAAACATGTATTTTTCAATACATGATCTTCTTTGTTTTGATTCAGGTTGATGCATCCGTCTTGCTGTTTCATTTTGGGATTCCATGCCAATTATGCAATAGTAATTTGACTTAAGTGCAATTGGTATTGTGCTGCTTGCCCACAAAGATGGAGTTATTTGAATAAATTTGAGCAGTATATTTTTCTAAATTTCTACTACAGATATGGTTTGGTTGAATTGTTTTCTAATTTCTAAAGCACTGAAAGCTTGAATTTTGCTTACTTTACTCTCTTGTGTAGGTTGCCTTTGATCAGTGTTGCACTAGTCCAGGGAAAAGCCTTTGGAGGAGGAGCAGAACTTACCACAGCATGTGATTTCAGGTAAGACTAACGATTTGAGTAGATGTTACGTTGGGTCAGTGATTTAGTGACTATGCACATGAAATATGGGAAGCTTGAGGTACCACTTTTACTAGAAGTTGTGTCGCTGGGTTGCAAGGTGTTTGGAACTAGACTTTGCCAGCAGACTTCACAGGAAAGTGCATGTCCTGATAGTACAGAGAAAAGATTATTTACTGCCAGGTTATACAGTTTAAATCACTTTATAAAACAAGCGCAGTAAGGAATTTTAGCAACCAAGTGGGTCCAACTCACCCTTGCGTGACAGGTAGGAGGGCTCCAAAATTGTGTATCTCCCTGTGTCTCTTTATGTGGATGTCATAAGTAAAAATAAATTAATAAATCTTTTCATTAGGCTGGTATTTTGTGTTCTGGGTTTATTATTTATAGCATAACTTTGTGGTGGACAGCACAATGGCTTTATAGACACTAATCTTGGTACTTTTCTTCAGGTGTTTATTGTGCCAGACTCTTTTATAGAGTCTTCCAAAGGCACTGTAGGCCTTTGCTAACCTGTTGTCTATCTTTTGGTCAATCTTACCATCTGAGGAAATGATGCTTCCCAGATAGGTGAACTGCTGGACTGACTTGAGTTCTGATTCACCTATGGTGATGTGGGGGTGATGGAAGGCTTCCTGAGGTGCCTTTTGCAACCGGACTTGCCTATCTCGCATCGGCCTCTTTAGCCATCAGCACACTTGCAGCAAGCGTGGGTAGAGCCCTTCCCAAATCTTTGTTCGCGAAGCCTGGCCATGATGATGAACTTTGTGGTGTACGGTTCTTGAAACAAAAGTCTGAGATGCAGGGGAAAGCAAAAACAGGTCTCAGTTTCTTTCTGTGGAGGGTCAGGGATTTGCCAGCATGAAACAACTGATGAAAAACAAAGGGCTTTAATTAAAGAAGCAAAACGGGAATGGGAAGAAACTAAAATAATAAAATGTCACTTTATATAAACCGTTGCTAATGTGCAAACAGCCTACAGATGTAACAGCATAATCACTGTGGGCAGCCTCTCTGTAAATGAGGAGCTTTTAGTGCAGGTTTTAAATAAGGAATGTGCTCTTTAAGAGTGCCTTATTGCCTGAAGTGGGAAAGAAATTGTCCAGAACAAGCTGAAAGTAAGTACATTCAAAAGTAATACTAAGCAAAGTAAACTAGAATATTACAGCACTGCTCCAGGTATCAGGAATAGTCTTCTGGATAGAGGAGAGGGTATCTGCATTGTCTGAGCCATTTGGAAGCAATCTTCCTTTGCTTTGAAAGTAGATGTGGCTGGATCTTTCTTCATATCTGGTCAGCACACGGTGAGCTGAAACCCCAGCTCTGACTGTGAGTACAGGCTGTATTACAAATGCCTGGGAAACATGCGGAGAGGCTCTGTGTTTGACAGCTGCAGCACTGACAGGAGAATGCACCTGGGAGACTCAGTAGACCTTTCTGTATTTGTGAGCCCATTGACAGAAAGTGTATCTTGTTATCCCTAAATAGGAGTTTAGGGAATGTGAACATAATGAAATGGAAATCTTTTGGCTTTCTAAAATATGTAGTCTCTACTTATACTTCAGCTGTGTTGTTTTGACATTCTCTGTAATTATAGGCATTGTCAAGTGGCTCTTATTTGCATGAATTGAGCAGCTGCAATTCCTCTCATGTACTGCCATAATTTTCGCAATAACTACAGCTGTTGATCCATCTTCCATTACTTTCTAACACACCCGTCTAGTGCAACTAAATAACAGCAATTCAGGAACCGTAAATGGGACTTAATTAATAACAGCAACAAGATAGAGAAACATACTCTGTGCTGTTATTGCTCCTGGGGGACAAAATTCCTGGGGTTTTTTTGAGAACTGTAAGTAGATATTAGTGGAACAGATATTTTATCCTGAGTCACTAGATGACAACAGAAGAACTTGAGGCAGAAATCAGAGAGGTTTGTTTTTTTCCCTTGAATAAACTGTTTGAACATTTTATTTTTTAATAACAAAATGAGTTTGTTGTAGCTGCTTTTAATTCTTAATTTTCAAATACAGTTGTTTTTCACAGTTACTGTGTAAACTATCAAACTGCTTGGTTTTCGGCGTGAAATATTTTCTTATTTTTATCTCTGCCACTTTGTACTACATTAACTATACTGATACTGTTGAAGCAACTCACTTGAACCAAAATTACTTATGTACCTCCTCTGAAATGTGATGACAGCATGAGGCAAATCTCTGCTAAAGTGGAGGTGCAGACAAATCCAATTCTAAAATAGCTGAGGTAGTTTAAGATATTACTGATGCATTCTTCCTGTAGCAGTTCTTGTGGCTAATTGTCTCACTCTGATTTAAGCTGGCTCATTTTAAATTGGATTTGGGAGGGCTTGTGTGAACTTTGGCATATTTATTGCTGGCATAAGGACAATGATGAAAAGTGAAAGCATTTTAAAGCAGCATCCTCAGAGATCATAAACATGTTATTAGGGAAAAGAATCAAATTAATCCAGACAAGAGCAAGGTAATTAAAATCCTTTCAGACTTTTTTTGAAAGATTAAGCTTCTGACACTATAATTATTTATCTCAATTATTACTGTCAAATTGAGTAATGTAGAACTTGTTTGGACAGCGTAGCTTTTTAGTAGTTTCGAGAAATACTTACTTTTTCAGTGCTCCACAGTTGTGCCTCTGAAGGTGGCTTGTGGATTCTGCTGCCAAATGTTATTGTATTTTGTGGTTCTACATGGCACAGCAGCCATTTCAGTGAGGTGCAGAAATGAATGTGATATTGGATTCAGTGATGCAATTTTACAAATAATTGAAGCATCTCTACGGGTTCCCTATATGCAGAAACTTGGGAGTGTGTCTTGTACTTACCCAATGTGTGAAGGTAAGGAGAACTTATTTGGCAGGGTTAATTGAGAAATTTACACGGGAAAACTGAATGGTAGTGGGCTGTTGGGCAATAAGGTAACAGATATGGGGAAGAGACAGTCGGTAATGAATCCATTTGTGCAATTAGTAGATCACAATGATCTCTGAGCACAGTAGCTGTAGTGCACTACTAACCAACAGCCAGAATAACTACCTTTGAATTCTGAGCTGTCTTGGCCTTATTTCGCATTGGTGCCTTTGAGAAATCTTGCTCGGGCAATGTCTGTGTAAGTCTTTCAGACACATCTACAACTTCAAAAATTTTGTGCTAGTCACTTGACAAATGGACTTCCATTGTGCCTGAGTGCATATAGTCTCTTTCCCCCTACACCTCTTTTCCTCTCTATTGCTACTGCAGTCAAAACAGAGGCTGTCACCGCCATGTCAATCAAATTTAAAAGGTGGTGTCTCAAGGCAGAGGATGAGAATGCAAAGAGAGCAAGCCATCCATTTCTGTTACCATTGACCTTAGGATGGGCTTGTAGGTAGAGACAGCAGTATTCTCCTTTTCTTCTTTAGAAAATAAATTAATAAACTGCAATTTCTTCAGCTGTAGTTGACACTGCACAGTTAAATTGCAAAGGGCCAGTTTCATTACTGTTCTAAGTGCTGAGCTAATTATTAGCTTCTGCTAATACTGTGTTTGTCAAGTTAGCTTTCTACATTTTAGTTGTGTGTTTTCTGTATTTTTGTGAAATATGTAGGCATGCTTAGTATTACATTTTAAGGTGTTAGACATGTTCCATGAAACACCTAGTGTGAGATACAATGAAATAGAAATGTTATTGAATAGCTTTTGCTGTGTGTCTTCCTGTGACAACTGATGTTTATTTACTTTTACAAGCATGTGTTTAATGCATTAAATGCCATTTATAGGAAATGAAGGGAGCAGAAGATAATACAACTGCTGTGTAGACGTGGGCCCATTATGACCAACTTTTCAGTTGTTTCACCTTTCAAGAGGGAGGAGTGGGGGAAGCCGTAAAGACTTTATTCTGTATTTTGCTCTGTGCAAGGATTTGGCCTTTTAGTTTTATCAGGATGAGCATTTAAGCGCACAATATGCTGCTGTTTGAAATAACTGTGCCTCAGTACATAGTAGCATTTTCACTGGCCATGATATGAGTGTAACAGAACGGGATTCATATATTCATGAGTTCTTGTAAAGTCCAGGCTCACAAAGCGCTTTTCATTCATGTGACTCTTTAATGTTGCTACACATCATCAGGAAAGAATGAGTAGCCAAATCTGAGAGTGGGTTCTCTGTAGAAACCTAAAAGATAAGGGGGCTAATGTGCATGTCTCAAACACGGATAGCTGGATAGCCGTGGAACCAACCAAGGATTGTTGGTAATAAAACACTGTGAGAAAGAACAGGATGTGGCTGGAGAAGGGGGCCATATGAAGGTAGGGCAGCACTTTTCTGGGACAAATGTCCTTGTTCATGCTTCTGGAGATAAGCACAGGAATGAGGTCAAGAAGCAGGCATGTGCTGTAGGGGGGCAGTCAAGACCACCAAAGACCCCCAAAGCCCTCCAACCCATTTCCGGAAAGGTCTAGAAGAGAGCATGATAACTAATTTGCATAAAAAGCGAGAAGCTTATCTCCAGGACAGGGAAAACTTGTCTATAAAAAGGTACCGCCATAGAGCCTGGGTGTGCCTGTGCCTCAGGACCCTGGACATCCCAGCTGGATCAATGCTGTAGCCAAGACCAGTGATCTCTCTTTTTCTGTCTTTCTTCCTTTCTTTCTCTCTGTCCCCTTAATTCATCTCTCTCTCCCTTCCCTTTCACCCTACCTCTTTATCCAAAACCCACTGCCATGTGCTTATTCTGAGAGGCCAGGGACTAACATACCAATTTCCACGCCAAGCATGTAATTTACTGATAAAACTCCGTAAACGTTGCAGACCCTCTGACTTTTGCTGTTCCTTTTGACCACAAGTATCTTGGGTGCTCCCTTCCCTTTAAGAGTGGGACACCACATTCTTACAGCTTCAGGTGCTTGCTAAATGACATAGAACACTTTTTTAAACTATATAGAATTTTGTGTGTGTGTGTATATGTAAAATCTCATGCTCATCAGTTGGTAATTTTAGAATTCTAATGCAGTCATACATCACTCCACATTTTTAGAGCCCTGTGAGATTTGTTAGTACAGGTTTCTGATGAATTTTCAGAGAGATGGATTATGATTTTAAAAGTCTCACATTGCCTGCCTTTAAGAAGCCTGTTCTTATTTTTACCTGGTACATTTGACAACTGGTTAAGTAATCACAGCACTGCTAGGAATGGACTCGAGAGCTTATTTGGCTTGCATTTATGGACTGGTATGGTTTTTTATTTACCAGTTTTCATTTGGGTTTGAATTTCACATTTTTACAGTTCTTGAGACAGAGGATATTTAGATATAGTCTACAATTCAAATTTATCACAGTTTGATTTTAGTGGAAATGTAAATAACAGCAACAAAGCATGAATTTGAGTTGATGTTTTCTTTTTCTGGGGATTTACTTCATGCCAAGTTGTTTTTTTTATTTCTTTGGGAGGCTAAACCTTTTCATCCTGGGTAAATGAGATTTTTCTTATCAGCATGTGTCTACATTTTAGACCACTTGTACCATGAAATCTTGCATCCTTTCTGTTGAACAATCCTGTCTACAGCTGATAAAATGTGATGTGTGATAATAAACAGAGATAGTCCAGATAATGGAAAGCTTAGATAAGACAGATTTTAGAGAATGGAGATCTGGACCCATGCTGATACTTGCAGTTACAGTGGGCTGTTGGTCCACTGTAGGGAAACATTCAAGATTCAAAATTAATTAGTCCAGGGAGAGTACACTGAAATTGTCTATTATGCTTGCATCTGTGAAGTGACTAATTCCTGGTTTAGTTAAACTGCCTGCAGGTGTGATGTACCATTGCTGATCTTCACTATTAAATTTCTTTTTAATATATATATATATATAATCAGATATTTCCACAACTTGGATAATATGCAGTCTGAGAAGCACTTACATTTTCAAGCCTGCTGATTTTAAGGTGGGGTTATACTGAGCTGTGGCCTCATGAGGACAGACTGCATGAACAGCTTAGTTGGATGTGGGAGGAGGGTATCCCTAGTGCATATTCCCAGCTCACTGTTTGCCTATGGTTTGCCAAGCACCAGTGAAGGTGCCTGTATGAGTCAATTATGTCACGAAAAAGCAACAGAAAGCCTGTTTTTTCTCTTGTTCTTACAGTGAGTTAAAGTGGCTTGTAAAGGAGGAACTAAGCCTCTAGGAGATGGCAAAGAATAGGAGGGGGTAAGAATACAGTCTTCTCCTTTTGGCTCGAGGGAGCTGTTAGATGGCCTGTTTCCCCTGAAGCCACAGCTTTCAGCTGCCTAACTTTGCACTTAATCAACTTCCAGAAGATGTCTTCCAGAGTCCTGCCTAGCTATCTATTGAAGGACTATGAAAAGAAGAACTCATCCTCTCTTTATCACTCCAAGTAGCAATATAGTTAACATTACAGATCTCTGAAGGGTAATCACCCATATCAGAGTTACTGTTAATTGAAATGACCAAATGTTCCTCAGATGGCTCAATTTCCCTGGGTTTTTGAAAGTGTAAGCAGACACTCTGTGGATTTGAACCCACTTTCATTATAAATATTGCCTTCAAAATCACAACTTACAGTCTTCCTCTTCAGCCCCCATTTTTTTGTTTCATCTCTGATCCAAAGCAACTCAATGTCTTAGCGAAGATTTAGAGCCCCATGGGCTGGACCTCTGTATTCATCTTCCTTCCAGATTTATTGAAAATTGTGTGAAAAAAGACTGAAAACTCTTTGAACCTGTTAACCTTGGTGGGTTCATCTTCATACTCCTTCCTGGATTCTGTAGTTAGTAAAAAATTAATTACTACTGCTGCAACTCAGCAGTCACAGTAAGAATAAATCAAATTGTAAATTCTTAAGTTAAACAGATTCCTATTGTGCTTAAACTGTTTTATCTGTAAGAACTTCTGCTGTATCCATGGTCTGTTACTAGGTGTTGTCCTTCAATCCTGTTTTGTGTACTGATGATTCATATTCATAAATAAAAAGCAAATATATAGACTGAGGAAAACCCGATAGTTTAAATTAGCATGGATTTGTGTATGTGTGAAAGAGAAAAAGACTATAAATAAAAAGATAGCAGGGGAAATTATACTTTTAGTTGTAATTCATCACACTTTTATGCATATTTATGGAGGATCTGTTACAGTTTGCTGAAAAAAATGTGCCTGCTTCTTGTCCAGGCAGTTAGTGATCTGAAGCTGGCTTGAGATCCCCATCAGTAGGACTAGTATGTGACATTAAAAAGAGGAGAAGCAGTGGATTACTGCTTTAATGTAGAATCTGAATGTTAAATTGTCTACCCCATTTATGCCTTTTTGAGTTATGTCACTGTGCTCCTCCCCTCTGCCCTACCCAAAAAAGTCTCTGAAATCACGTATCATATCTGGAAAACTTAAAACTTAGGTCACAACCACTGTAGTAATTAAAAAAAACCCAGAACCCTCAGCCATTTTTTGTTGGAAATTAACATGGTATCCTGACACAATGGCAACATTTCATTGTAATTTAATCACTAGTGATTTCAACTAAGTGTATGATCTCTCTTTGCTTTAGTCAGAAATTGTTGTATAGGATGTGCAAATGCAGCATCAGTAGCACCACACGCAGAGACAGCTGAATTTCAAAGTGTGTCTTGTTACCCTATGCCTTGTGAAGGGTTGTTAGTGTGATGTTATGTTGTATTTTAAATCCTTTAATGCTGTGAGCTGCAGAAATCTGATATATCAAATCCATCATAAAGCATTAGGGCAACTCAAACCTTGCATCTCTTAGAGCTGATGACGAGAAATGCTGGGCTGAGTTCAGGCAAGTGAGGTGATCTTTGTCTTTTTGACATTTCAGATGCCAAGTTCTGAGACAGTGTTGGGAAGCTCCTACTCCTCTTTCTGTATCAGCAGTAGAGATGAGCAGAGAATGTGACTGAAATGTTCCTGCTTTAAGAGACTCTTGAACTTGGTCCAGGAGAAGTTTGTTCTGTTTTCTTTGGTCTTGATAAACATATATGGTGGAAATAAAGATGTGGGATATATTTTTTATAATTGAAGTTATAAACATAATTGCATATGCTGCATGGAAGTGTGTGCATAATTTAAAAAACCCAATATTTTATTTTTGCAACCAGTTCCACTGTACTTTTTTATTTCTAGATGAATATTGACACTTAGATTTGACTAAAAATTTAATTTATCAATACTTTTACCTCCAGATGGTCTTTTTTCATCAAAGAACCTGGTAAAATATCCCTGGATCTTTTCTGATGGAAATGTTTGCTTTAGTCTAAAAGGCATATCTGTTGTTGAAAATGTTTGCTTGAGTGGAATCCAAATAACTCTACTTCCTTTTATGGAAGGAAAGACTCATGTAACATTTCAGATTTCCATCATGAGTAATTTTTCTATGAGCATTATTTTGGCATTTACTCACTTGTATATTGAGGCTTTGGCAGGCTGTAAAGAATAGCTAAAACCTGCTGCATGGATAAGACCCAAGTGCTATGTCAAGGTGAGAACTATTCTGAAGATAATTGTGTGGTAACCGAGGTGCCTGAGACCCACTGACACCAGGGGAATACAAATGAAGTCATATCTGGGAATTAGAAGAGAAGCCTCCACAGCCTACCCACTAGCACACACAGCCCACCATGGTGGCAATAGTACCTTGGGCTGCAGGAACCCACTGAGAGCATTGCATGTGGACCTAAGGAAGTGTCATCCTGGGAAGTGGGGCAGATTTGCATTGCAGTTTGGCCAAATAATTTTCTTTCCTGACAGTTTATTGAAAAATTATTGTGGAGGGAAAAAAAAAAGAAAAAGGGTCATCGTACGTCTTTTAATACTGTTCTTGGAGTTTTGATCAGTCATGCTTTTTTGGGCCCCTATTTCTTGCCTGTGATCTGCCGCCTAATTCAATTTTTCAGTCTTGCTACAGAAAATGTCTTTCTGCAATTTCTAATATCCAGCTTCATTTATCCCTTTTAGAAGAAAGGTAGCTTTTTATAGCACACTTTTTTCTCTCTGGCTTCTGCAAAGCCACGGGTGGGAAAGTGTCAAGTCTGAAGCAAAAAATTAGCTTTAAAAACTCTAATCCAAGGTCTGCTGGTGAGCCTCCATCTGTGCCTGACTCCTGGGAGATTCTGGTGCAGAATGAGATTGGAAGTCTGTGGATGGCAGCCAGTATGACAGTAGACGTCACCTGCAGGAGACTTTGGGGGGGCCCTACCTATCTTGCCTTGTTTGAGGCTGCCCTACTCCCCTTACAGGGTCTTAGCACCAGTGTCTTTCCCCCTGTTTCTTTCCTTCTGTAATCGCTCTCTTAAACAATCTTCTGGCCCTCTTTTAGGCGCTCTTGTTTGATCAGGAAAGTGCTTAAGAAATAAACCCTTTATCACTTTTCTGGTTGTTCTTACGCAGTCATGTCTAGTTTTAGTCTGGCTCTTCCAAATCCCAGAGAGTGTGCTCTGCTGTTTTACTGAGCTCCTTTGTGCTGTTGATAGGCCTTTTCTTAATTTTCTTCAGTGCAGAATTTTCGACTGATAAGATGCTCTTTTTTTTTTTTTTTTTTAAGGGCATCCAGTTTTCTATATCTGCCTATTATAATTTAACTCCTGTTATCCAAAGGTTCTTTTTCTAGTAACAACATTATTTTTCTGTTTCTTCCTTGGACTGGTTTCCTTTGGAATTTGTAATCTTGCAGCCTCTTTGAGTTGACTGTTGCTTTTGGAAGCTCATCTTCCATTGACTATCCCAATATTGGGCAATAGATGTTGGCGTTAGCTACACCTTAGGGTCCTGTTTATTCTTGGAGACCATATTCCTCCCAAAATGGCTCATGTCTGTTTAGCAATTTCTGCTCTGACGTCCCTGTGTTCCAATTCTACCTCTAACTCTTCTCATTATTATATCTTCCATTTTTCAGATCCAGGACTCCATTTTCTCCATTTTTCAGAATTTTAGCATCAACCAAATGTTTTGTGTCTTTGCATGAACGTATGACTTTGTTATTTTTTCTTCTGCATTTCATTTGACTCTGTGTGATGTGAGAAAGTATGATAGAATCACATTATAAATACCTATTTTAAGGTGTCTTTTGGAGAATTCATCTTTCATTGTTTAGGTCCCTCTGTTCTCTTCTGCAAAGTGCCCTGGGGTTTCCCAACCAACTTAGAAGAATGTTAACTCTTGTTCAAGAAAATATGTCTGTAATTAGGAGTCTGTTTATTTAATCTGATTTTGACCCTAATCCTTAGGGGTTCATAAAATGCATTGCAAAATCTGACTGGAGGACAGCAAAGGCAGGGGGTAAAGCCAACATGTGCTAGAGAGACAGGAGGTATTTTTCTAGGCTACTTTATGTAAAGTTTGATTCTTAGCTTTTGTGGCGAGTGGAGGGAAAACTGATGCACTAAGAGTGTTACAAAATAATTCAGTAACTATTAATAAATGTCCATATAATCTGGATGATAATTTGAAAAGAGCTATGAGAAAAGTGAGCTCTTGTTTTGGTGAAATTTCTTAGGCTGGCATCAAACCTACTCCTTTGACACCAAGTTTTAGAGCATGCCTAGAACACTCTGTACTTGGGAGGCTTGGTGGGATTTTTTTAAAATTTTGGTTCTTGGGTTTCATTTTAATTTATTTAAACCTCAAGTAAAAAAGGTATATTGTTTTTTAATTTGAATTGCTGGGTTTTTTTAATCACTGAAAGGATTTTAGAGGGGTGACTCTCTGATGGGTTTATTAAAATAGTAGCTGGACCTACTTCTTTCCATTGCATTCCTGTAGAAAAGGATACAGAGTAAAGCAGATAGACAGGAAAGATCATGAATGTGCACAATTTTCTCTTAGCCTGTATAGAAATCTGGGATTGCAGAGCCGCATTGAGCAAATATATCTAGAGAAAGCACATGGAACACAAGTTTCCCCAAACTATCTTTAAAACATTTTGTCTTCATTTTTATATTCTTTGTGTTCTTTAGTAGTTACCACTCAGTCATCTGTCAAGGGAATTCTCTGTGACTAAAGGATTTACACAAAGAGCAAAGATTTGGGGGGTTTGCTTTTATGATGCCAGTCTGCAGACTATCACCACAAGCATGTAGCACAAATCCTTATTTTTATCGGTTTTTACAGTATTTTCACTTTGGAAGTCTCACTTTGTGTTGTCACAGCTCAGAAGCAGCAATTGCTGCAAGCAATATCCAATTTCCTTATTATTTCTCTGCAAAGGGCAGAAACATAGGCTCGCAATGAGAGAAGATATGGGAGAGGTGCAGGGGGAATTAATACTAGGAAGCTATGCTGGGAAAACATGGAACTGTTGTGGCTTGCCAATATTCACTGCATTGGTCCAGTTAAAAAATCTGCTAAATAGAATTAGAAAGGAGTTATTGATTAAATGTTTAATTGGGGCTTTTCGGTCCTTTAAAGCCTATCAAATTAATCAAGTGAGATTGACAGAAAAGTGAAATTACGACTAACTTTTCTTAGGATGAATCCACTTGTTAATATTTTCAGAGAACTAGGGTAGTTTTTTTTAGGTGATAGAGGGTGTAGTAAGCTGAATTTAGCTATTTTATCTAGATAATCCCTTTTCGCCGTATCTAGGTAATTATTTGATGGTGTAGTGATAAAGAGACTGCTGAGACACTGCACTAGACAGGCAGAGATGGATTAATTAGTCCCAGTTTGCTTTTTGGAGGAGACTGTCTTATTCTTGAGGGTCTAATTCTAAAACATCTGTCACGAAAATTGAACTAAGGACTGGAAGCTGCTAATCAGCAACTTTGCTGACTGGCTAAATTATTTTAGTGTAGTACTGCATATTTCTTCTGCAAAATATTCTTCCCACAGTACCGTGCTGTTCAACATTCATTTTTATTGCAAAAATGACTGGTTCATGCAGTCGTTTTAAAATGCGTTTCTGTAGTAACTATGAAAGGCTTGTGTATTGGAATACTGAACAAGGCTTACACAAGTCAAGTTATCAGTACTAGAAGACAATGTTGTCATGTAATTAACTATTAGTATTTAGGTTTCCAGTTTGGGTCTCTGCAGGCACAAACTGCAGCATTAACTTTAGTCAGTACTTCTTCATTTCAGGCTTTCTGTGGCGTTGTGAAAATGTCAAGGCAGTGGTCCATATTCAGGTCATGTTCTCAAGGCTATACTCAGGAATTACTTCTGTTGTTAAAAGACTCTGGAGAAGGTAGGGATGAGTTTTGCAGCAACTTGGCAAGGCCTCAAGAATTTGTATCTTAATGCTAAGGAAGTTCTGTAGTTTCTTACCTATGATTTAAAATCAGTCTGTCCATGGTCAGGAGAATGGGATTTAGACATATTAAATGGGAAGGTATGTGGTATCTGATGTATCTGACTCTAAGATCTGGAACTCAGATATCAGAAGTGGATTGAGCACTAGGTGCAAGTTAAACTTTGCAGGTCCACATGCCATGCTAAAGAAAATGGGGAGGAGGCAGCGAGCCAGGATTCCAAATACATGAACCATTCAAGATAGTGTGAAGCTGCGGCAGTGCTTGACTGTTTATGTGATGGTTCTTGCCCAAGCTTCAGGCTAACAGCATTTGCAGTCCCAATTAATTGCTCCTTGTGGTCCAGCTTTCAGGGATGCCACTTGCCTGTGACATGATCCCTAGGCATCCCTGCCTGAGCCAAGGAACTGAAAATACAGAATTGTCTGGCTGCCTTTGCAGCAATGGTCACGTGTCTCTGTTATGACCTGCCCCAGAAGGGGAGGGTAACACAGGTTCTTGTTAATAAATCCCTTGGGGTGGATGAGAGTGAAAGGACACTGAGTAATTGGTGTTTGTAAACTTATATATGTAGAGTTTATTTTAGAACAATTTAATTTCAAAGGTAAACTGGTATGTTGCTGTTACCATCTGTAGTAATACAGCAATATTAAAGCATAGCACTTGAGGAAATGTATAAGGGAGAGAAAGAAAGGATAAGGGTCTTCAGATATATATAGTCACCACCCACAATGAAACACAGTAATTGCAGCTTCTGTGTCTCTTGGTGAAAGTGGTGGTCCTAAGTCCTGTTGAAGTGATGGTCTTGATCCGTTGGGGCTGGGGGAAGTCCCCCACAAAACTCAAACATTTTGTGAGTTATTATACACTTCAAGCTCAGGTGGAAACACCTTGTACCTCCCCTGGGGCAGGGAATTTTACAATGGGTTGTGTCAGGAGACATGTCCCGGGACATGACAGGAGTCTCTGACATCTTGTAAGACTCACCATCAATTGTGGTCCATCATGGTCCAACATTTGAGATTAATAGTCCAGGCCGGATGTGAAATGTCTTCGAGGTTTCTCCAAGGGATTTTTACAGCAATCATCATGTGAGGGGGGACACTGGCATGGTAAAAAGGATTATCCACCTCACAGGATTTACCTCTTACTAGCCTCTTCCCTTATCTGGAAATCCAGGTATGCTTCTGGTATGCATCCCCTCTGCACCTGGGATAGCTGGACAATGGCACTCACTTCTCTGATCTGAAGGTCCTTACCAGTAGGAATATTCAGGGAGGGGTGGGCTTTGCTTGGTGAGCAGCTGTTTCTTTTCAATCTGCTACAGTGGACAAAAGTCTTTTGGTGATCTTAAGTGTTTAAGCCATTAACGATTTCAGTCTCTGACACTCTCTCTTAGGGAGTTGCTTTCACATCCAACTACCCACATCTACCTTGTCTGAACAATTACTGTATTTCAGCCATCCACTTCAAAGCTGCTTTTTTTTTCTTAATTCTTTTTACAAAGCTTAGTATGCTGCCTAGAAAATATTACTCAGTTTATGTGGTGCACTGAGCCAACCTAAAATAAAGGACTTCTGTTTAATCAGAAATCGGGGCTTTTGTTGTACGGATAAAGGAACAAGTAATTTATTTCTTGCTCTGATGCTACAAATTCCACGGTCATAACTCTACCTTGCTTTAACTTATTTTAACAGTTTAGTTGACTAAAACATCCCATCTACTTCATGTGTTCAGCAGCACTTTGTATGTAAGAGAAATACTTTATTTTTGGTGGATTTCGCCTGAATTAGGAAGAGAAGAGAGATCAAATTATAGATATTAACACTGTCAGCTGCCTGAATCAGTGTCACTTGCTGCAAGAACCCACCACCAATACTGGGATCTCCTACGTCCCCTGGGATGCTGAGGAAGTGTAAGAAAGATGGAGCGAGACCATGAGGTGCAATTTGCATGTGAAGTGATGGGACAGGGACTGTAGTTTTAGTGTTTAGAAGCCACACTTGGAACACAGGGAAGAAGGGGACAACGGACTGGCCTTCTTGCTCACTGAAGGCCCAGCGTGCATTTGAGAGGTGGTGCTGCTGTGAATTGTCTGGGTAGCACTCACCAAGCAAAGTTACAAAATCCTAAACTATTTCCATGTGAGCTCTTGTCCACTTGCCAGCAAGATCATAAAATTTTCATGTCCACTTTGCAAAGTAAGTTCCATTTGCGTGATAAACACCATCTGCAGATAATGTCATACCTGACCTCTTAAATTCTTGAACTTGCACTCCCCAGCAGTGTGTATTAAAAGCTGTTTTGGCCATGTGTCACTGTAATGCTGCTGTTACTTAATTTAACAAGAGTTAATTAAACTGATGATATATTGATCCACTCTGGCCTCCAGTCGGGAGGCATGGAGACACACCATCCATAATGCTGCCACTTCCTTTGAGAACACACACAGAATCAGTCTCAAGGAGAAAAGACAACGCAGAAAGAACCGTGCCTCACCAACACCGCCTGTGGAGACTTTCTGCTGTGCCTTTTGCAGCTGGACTTGCCTATCTTGCATCGCCCTTTTTAGCCATCAGTGCACTTGCAGCAAGCATGGGTAGAGCCCTTCCCAAATCTTCATTCACGAAGCCTAGCCATGATGATGATATTGATGAGTGTATTAGAAACATATGTGCTGGGCAGTGTATTTGTTCTGTTCTTTGCTGGTGAAAACAAGTGTTTGACTTTTGACAACCTTCTTTCTGTTACCCCCTTTTTTTTTTCCTTGGTGGTCTTCTTTTTTCTTTAATATCTCTATTTTCCTGTTCCTAAAATAGTTCCATGTGCGGTTTGGATGCTTGGTTGAAAGCCTTTGATACCAATACTGTATTCTTGCTGTCTTCACTGAGTAATAAGAGCTAAAGTAAGTGTGTGGCTGACCCTAGACATTGGTGTTCATGTGTCTGGGTGTCTGGCATCTATGTTGTGCAAAATATGTATTTCTACTTGAAGATTTCTTTTTACTTCTACAGCATGCAAAAATTATGGATGTCTTTTAATTGTATCTCAAGGCCTTTGACTTTTGTTTTTGGAGAATTTTTCTCATTGTGTTGGTTCAATCACATTGTAGATAGGTGTTACTAAAATTTATAGAAGAAGGTAGCAGATTTGGTTAGGGAACTTACTGTGACCCAAAGACACAATCTGTGTTTATGATTTATATGGACTGGTGGTTTGAGAGCAGGATGCCAAAGTATTTGGAGGGGAGGGGAGATAAAAATCATCTCCTGCAGTTCTGGCTGTCCTCTCTCAGTATAACCATAGCTGAGAACCAGGTGCTGGAGCATTACATGATGCTGGCTGCTTCCCTCCTGGCGTGCCAGTCTCATGCCAGCTAAAAGGAGATCAGAAGTAGTCAGGAGCTGTGTCCTTACATGACACTGGGAGTCAAACAGGGAATGGGAACAAAATCCAGGTTGCTGACAACACATTTAGTGTTTTAGGCATCCTTTTTTTTTTATCATCAGGTTCAACAGCACAGTTTTAGGAGCTTTTAAGATGGGTAAAATAGAGGGTGATATTTGTCCCTCTCTAGTAAACTTGATTAGGGCCTTTGCCTTGTCAGAATGATAAATATAACTCAAACCTCAAAGTCCAGAAAATGATGAGGTAAGGGCAAGCGCAGATCTTAATATGATCTTAATTCTGCCCAAGGAACTGATTATATCCATTGGAAAAGCTCAGTAACATGAGTATTTATAAAAAGCAGGTATGAAAAATTGAGGAAATACATTTTCGTTTGCATTTTCAGCTTTTAGTGTATATGCACCAGCTTCAAGTAGCTGCGAAATACTTTAGCAAAGGAAAGCATAGCTATTAGCTCACAGCAAGCGCTGCCTTTGGAGAAGCAAGTGTACCTTTATAAGGATGGGATTTCTTAGGCTGCCTTGCTAATGACAAGGTTTTCTTCTCATGTGCATTGCCAGTGATTTGATGAGATGTGACATGACAGTTGGTAGTTTGTGGGTACAATGAGATGTCACAGAATGAAAGAATCCTCAGATCAAAGGGGGAGGATTTGTAACATTTAGTGCGGCTGAGAATATTTTAAAATGTGCAGCAGGAACATTTGCTGTAGCTCGTTTGCTTTAGATGACTAATGCAAAATTGGATGTGGCCCATCGTGGCTGTGCTTTCTTCCTAGGGGGGTTGTAGTGCTTGTAATATGGAATAAAATGTTCTTAAAGAAGGTTTCAGCTGCACTTTCATGCTTATATTACCTTAACATCTTATTTCCAAATTAAGTTGTGAGGATTTTGCTACCCTTCACATTTCTGAAGGATGTTTCCTTGTTTGTAAGGTCTTCAGTCACTTTGACATTAATTACATTAAATAAATATTTTTTCAGTACTGTCATGCAACAGCTTATCTTTATTAGGGCAGGGAAGGCATGTGTCTAGGGATGTTGTTAGGGTTAGGCTTGGGCTTGGCATCAGAGTTAGGGTTGAGAGAGTAAAAGACCCTAGAGCCCTAGGGACACTGGGGCTGGAAAATGCATACCAGGAGCATCATGACAGGGTCCCAACATTGCTGCCCTTTCATCTTTCTAAACTGGGCCACCTGTGGGGATGGGATGTCAGCCACAGTGACAAGATGCTGTAAGGGCTAGGCTTAGGCTTAGGGTTAGCGTTACGTTTAGGGTTCAGAGAGTAAAAGAGGGCTCTAGGGTCTTTTACTCTCTCAACCCTAACTCTAACCCTAAGCCTAACGCTAATCCTAACAGCATCTTGTCACTGTGGCTGACATCCCATCACCACGTGATGCTCTTAGGGTTAGGCTTAGGCTTAGTGTTAGGGTTAGGGGTGAGAGAGTAAAAGACCCTAGAGCCCTAGGGACACTGGAGCTGAAATATGCATGACAAGAGCATCATGGCAGGGCCCCAACATTGCTGCCCTTTCATCTTTCTAAACTGGGCCACCTGTGGTAATGGGACAACAGCCACAGTGACAAGATGCTGTTAGGGTTAGGCTTAGGCTTAGCATTAGGGTTAGCATTAGGGTTGAGAGAGTAAAAGACCCTAGAGCCCTAGGGACGCTGGGGCTGGAAAATGTCTCAGACAGAGGCAGTAATAGGTGGATAAGGTATAAACAGCTCAGGAATAGCACTTCGGTCTTTCCAGCTTTTTGATGTCTGCCTCTTCATGTTTAGTAATGCTCGATGTGCAGTTCTTACATAAATTCTTTTAATGGGAGATAGATCTGTCATGTCCCAGAAGGTAGACTCAGTTCCTTTCATACAGTAAAAAGGGAAATATTTATGCGAGGCTGCAGCTGGTGATATTCAGAGGCTGATCTCAGGCTGGCTTGGCAGCCACATACACCTCTTCAGACATGAGTTCAGGTCTCCGTTGCTTCCTTGGGCATGGGGACTGGAAGCGACTGGTACACTAACATAGTGTGATGGGTGATTTCTGTGAGAAATGGTGCGACTTCAGGAAAGTTGATAAGTCTGAAAAACCATAGATACCTTCCTTAAGTCTGAAAGCAGTCCAAGATTAGAATTACACCTTTCACTGACCACCACTTATCTCAGTATTTTCTGTGGAGCTTGTTCAAAGGAGCATTGTAGGGAGAGGTGAATCCCAGTGAGATCCTGGAAACTGCCGCCACACAGTCTCTCTATGGATTGATTAAGCTGTCAGTCATTTATTTTCCTTTCTTTGTGTTTGGTTCCATTTTCTCAGAGGGAGGTATAGACTCTGCAGGGAAACAGAGCCTTTCCCACATACTAAGTGTTTTCAATTTTTTTTTTATTGGTGCTGATGGATTGGCTGTGCTTCTCATGTAAAACTTGACTTTCCATGCCAGCGTCAGAGGACGTTGACCTGACTCCCCAGATGAGACCTTACACTGCCCTCAGGATGTTCACAGAATTGCCTGTCCTTAAGGCCTGAACCCAGGTGTCTGGGACAGTCTCAGATTCAGAATACAAGTGCAACATTGCCTCACCAATCTGCAGTGGCTGTCCCATGAGACTAGCTAGCATCAGATGCCCACCTGCTTATGACCACTTCTTTTTTAATGCCTCACATCACTCAGTACAGCTAGAATTAAACCCTTAATCATGTTTTCATTATTGCTTTCCTGGTGGGACACTGGGTATCAGCAAATTGAAGAATAAACTGAGCCAGTAAAGGAGTCTTGGAATACTTGCAGAGTTTTGGTTTTGGCAGGGAGAGACCTGAGCTCCCTGAGATTTGCTGGCTTTGAGAAACACTTTATAACTTTAGCTAAAAGCCTTTCTCCCCCTGCAATACTCTGCTCTCTTCCTTTTGTCACACAGCCTTCCTCTGCTATCTCTACAAAAAAGGCTTTCATGCAATCTGGCCTGTCAGCTGTTGCCTTTGTGCATTATGTTGGATCTGGGATAAAGTGTAAGCTCTTCAGTTCTGATGCTGTACAGTGTCGCATGAATGCTGATGGTACTCTGGTTAAGAAAAAAACAACCAAGCAAACTTAAAATTAACAGTAATCAAGCAGCTTTGAGAACAGTTAGTTCCTAGATGTAGTTTTTATTTTTAAAGGCTTCTTTTCTTTCCCCTTTCAAAGCTGTTCAACGTAGTATTTCCACTGTGGAAAACTTCATTGTTAGGAAACAGACTTGTGTGTAGATGTCAGTATTACAAGATTCAGAAAGCCAATTAGTGCTTGAAGTAGAAGCTAATCTACTTCACAAATGAAATTTCCATCCTTTGTCTTACAAACAACAGCAAGCAACCACACTGCAGAACATCACCTTGAGAAAGAGCAAGTACTGGGCTGTTTCTGTATATATTTTCTATATGTTTCTATTTCTAGAGGGTTTTTTCCACTAACCTAACGTGTGTCAGTGTGACCACTATGTGAAGACAGAACAATCTGCTGCAGCAGAGCTCCTTCAGGGAGATAGCTTTATCAGCCCTAGGGTGAGTTCTTAAGTAAAGAAGCTGTAGAAAAGAAGCAAAGATATGAAATCTTTGAAAAGAAGAATGTGACTTACTCTGTAGAGGGGAGCAATTCTATTAAGACATTGCAAGCATAAATAGAAAGCAATTCTATTATAAATTGTGACCCGTAAGTTGAGCATCCTTCCTGATTTCCCTTGCTGTAGTGAGCCGTTAGAAATCAAACTCACATGGATCCTCTAAAATATGGAACAAAAACGCCCCACGTGTGCTGTAATCAAGCACCAGGGTGCAGACAGAACTTCCCCAGTGCAGATCAGTACTAAGACCATGATCCATCCTCTTGAGAAATGTTTTGTACATTAGTTTGATTAGTTTTCAGTGTGGACACTAAGCATCTTTACTTGTAGTAGTCTATGTATCTGATTTTGAGAAGGGCCAAATGCTGCAGTTAATGCACCATATGATGTAAAAATTAAAATATCCCAGCTCCAGCTGTAATCAGCAGGCTGTCAAGTTGTGTCAGCCTTTGGAAGCAGAGGGGAGGAGAAAATAGAAAATTAAGTGCTGTTGAGCTGCAAATGAAAGTCAACGCACGGATTGACCTCTGGGTGTTTTTTCTTCATTGGCAGGTTGATGACGCCTGAAAGTGAAATTCGGTTCGTCCACAAGCACATGGGTCTGGTGCCAGGCTGGGGAGGAGCTGCCCGGCTGGTGCGGATCGTGGGCAGTGGGGCAGCCCTGCAGCTGCTGAGTGGGGCTGCCCGGGTGGACCCCGAGAAAGCTTTGCGCCTGGGATTCTCAGAGCAGACATTGTCCTCTTCAGATGAACCCAGAACATTAGAAGAAGCCCAAGCCTGGCTGAGTCAGTATATAGAGGGCCCAGCCAGTGTGATTCGGGCTATGAAAAAGGTGGTTACAGCAGGAAGAGAGCTTCCACTGGAAGCTGCCCTAAGGACAGAGAAGGACATTTTTGGAACTGTATGGGGTGGGCCTGCCAATTTGCAGGCATTGGCTAGAAGACCAAAGCATAAGTGATGGTCAATGCATAAGAAGTGTTCTTGACCTTTTTGCAAACAAAGCCTTCACTAAAGCAGGCATTAAACTTAATTATTTAAGGACTTACCCATTTAAACTGGCATTAACATGCCTGCCATTCATGTCAGGCAGACATTTGGTGTGCACAGAGAAATCCCTGGCAGACTCTTTACTGTCCTAATCACCCACTGGATGGAGATTAGTGAAATTAGTATGTAAAGGTAAATATTGTGCTGAGAATAGAAATATAATTCTTTTAGAGTGAGTCTGAGGATTATTTTCTTTGGATTTAATTTTGTTTTCCTAACTAGTATGGAAATGAATTACTTGAACATTATGAGGTTTATTTATTTGTGGAACAGGTGCGTCTAAAGCTGCAAAATATGAGTTCCCCAACATGAGACCAATGTCTTTAAGCAGCTTGAAAAAGATGATAACAAGTGAGAGGACAGTTTTTATTTTTTCATCTCTAGTCAGTTCTTCATATAATTGCTGAAAAAATATCTGAGGATACTTCAATTTTAATGGTGCTTTTACAGAAGCTTTAACTTACTGAGAAGCTTCTAGCCCCCATTCACTGACACTGATTCAGGTTTTTAAATGCATTTAGGTGTCTTCTCACTGCTCAAGGAATCAACTACCTACACGTGTCTGCACATGCCCGTATCCTGGACCTGTGCAAAGCTGCTGACCTGGTACTTTATATAGAATCTAATTGAAATCTTGGAAGGCCATGATATATCATGCCCCTAAATGGGATGTCCTTAACTGACTGGCTGGTCAGAGTACTTCAGCATTCTGGTAATACTTGTGTGTGGCTATGACTATGTCTTTCTTCAAAGCATATTTACTGGTCGGGCACATTTGGGCTGACCAGAAGATTTGGAACTGAGTCTCCATGCCAGTGACTATGCAAGTAAATAGATAACTCAGTGGGGAGGGTTTTCCCTTTAGAAAGTGACACAGAGTCCCTACTTTGGCAGATGATTCTTAAAATTAAACATCTATGAAAGCAAAACCATAGAGACATATCTATGACTGAGAGTTTCCTGTTAGGATGCACTTGTCTAAATCCAGCAGGGACTGAGATCTGAGCCCATGACCCAGGTACTGCATGGGAGCATGTTAAGGAGGAGACTTTGGGCTGTGTGCTTGGCCTGACCAGGCTTAACTAGCTCCAGATTATGGAACAAGTTCCCTTAGGACAAGAAGGCAATTTCTTGGATGGAAATCCATGTCACCGTGTCTACAGTGTGGTAGGATTCCCAAGTGTTAGACAGCAAGGTAACATGTTTGAGGATTTGGGAACAGATCAATGACAGGAATTAGACTGCATGTTAAGTTTCTGTAGGTTTTGAGCAGATGCTGTGATCTTCTAGGCATGTTTTACTAGATGATTTTCAAAGCATGGAGTATGCATAGCCTGAAGCAACCAAGAGAAATGTTGCAGAAAGGGATGTGTTTTGAGTTGGCACCTCAGAGAAGGTAAGTAACTTGCCTCCACCCTGTAGATATTGCATATTTGCCTTAATATCTGAAGCACTGATGGAGGAAAACTTTCAAATCTCTCTTGCCCAAAAATAAAGTTCAATTTTTACTTTCAAGTTAGAGAAGATACAGGAATGAGAACATGGGGAGATAGTGTTCTGGTTTGTGCCTCTTTTCCCTCTGCCTTTTTTTATCCAATAGCTCAGTTGTTAGTCCCTCGTGTAGCTGGATTCTTTCCCATGCCCTAAAAGACTTTAAACCCCTTCCTTCACAGGTATGAATGTTTTAATATAGTCAGGCAGTACTTGACTCTTTAGTAATGAAACTGTTCGACTTTTCATGAAGTACCTCGAGATTCATGAGGGATTCCAGACTACCAGTGTCACTGAACCTTCAGAGCATGCTCCAGTCCATACTCATCCAGCTTTTTGCAGCAGTAGCACATCCCATTGTTGTGAGTTAAAAAAAAAAATCCTTTAAAGGGCAACTGGTTATGTCTTTGCTAGTAGCAAGAATAAATTTACCATTACTAATACTGTAATTACATTTTTAAAATGGGTGTGAAAATTGCTTAGGACTTAAGCAAGACTCTTGAATATTTTTTTTTTTTTAGTTTATTAGGCTCATAAGTGTATTCTGTGTACTGGGTGATACAAATTTGAAAAGGAGGAAATTGTAGCAAAAAAGCAGTCTGGCTTCCTTCATGCTTTGAACCAATCTTTGCTACCATTAAGTAAAACTCTGTATGTACACCTATTGGGGATCTCTTTCTGTTTTGATTTGAAGACAATGAACTTCTTATTTCAGCAAATGCATTTCCCCAGCCACCATCTCTGAGTTGTATCAAAGGCCAATGTTTGCTTCTAAGAAAACAGGACAAATATTTAACTAGTACAGAGGAAGACATGCTCAGAAAAGTTTCAGAAAGGGTTATGGAAACTGATTTTGTTGTTATCATAAATATACCAAACATGGGTACAGGACATTCTGAAGATCATTAAAGGCTTTGATCAAGGATTTTGTGAGTAGTCTAATACCATATTCTCTGTCTATTTTCTATTTTAAAAGCAACTAGAGCCCTTCATATGAAAATCAGCCCAAATGAAATACCATGAGTACTAGGATTCATGAGCTCCTGCCTGAGATGAAATGGAACCTAGTTTTACCCCTTTGAAAGCTAAATGCTTTGTTTCATATCATACTTGCTTATCATCTTAAAGTGACAAATACCTGTACACAGCAACTAATAAACATTTGTATTTTCTTTACAATTATTAAAAACAACAAAGCTTCCTCTTAGGCTTTTTTTTCCCCTTCTGAAATGGCTTAGACCAAACAAGCACTCAATGCACAAAATAAATTTCAACCATCAAAATTGATAGTCCCAGTCTCCTAATTAAATAGCATGCTATCTTTTGTACTTCCCAGGGGCTAGTTTGCCAGCTCCCTCCTTAGCAAACTAAGTTTCCTGTTACATCGTGAAATGCCCATCTTCTTCTTTCCTCTGTGTGCTGGGACAGCCTGAGGGCTTAATGGGGGTGGGTGAGGGTTCTGCACCAAACATTTAAGGGTTGGATGCTGGAGATCACTTTTAGCAAAATAAATACTTCTGTCTTATTTGCTGCTGCTAGAAATGTATTAATCAAATGGTCAATCAAGATAAGCAAGGAGTTCTTGCACAATGCTTGGTTCACTGATTTTTTTTTTTAACCATGACAGAGGGCTCCTGCATCTGTGGTTAGCTGTTCTCCTGGAAATGAAGAGATGCTGAAGATTTTATAGTATTTAAATTTCCTTTTCCCTTCTGCTCCACTGTGCATTTCTCTGGCTACACTGTGTAAGTTGAAATTCACTTAATGCATGGAATTACAGAAAACCACACAATGCAGTGTGGCTGTGGCTTTGCTAAAACAGACACAGAACACCCTAAGGATAATCACTGACAAAATTATTTATAGACTGTTTGGGCTGAAAATCCTGGAATTAAGCATATAGTGAGTCAAGTTCTTGTATTTTGCTTCTTGCTTTCTTCAACACATACCCTCACATGAAGTAAAACAAACTAGAGGGCTGGCACAGCTTTGTCCCAGATTAGACACGTCAGCCATTATTACAGTAAGGAGAACATTTTAGAAGTTTAAATCTAGCATCTTTAAACACTGGCCCTTTTAGTTCCCTTCAAATGGTTGGTTGCCTAAAGCAACTTTTTTTTTTTTTTTTTTTTTTTTTTTTTTTTTTTTTTAAGATCTGCAGTAACTATGTATCAGCTACTGTCCCTTTCTCTTCTGGGATACATATACTTCGAAATGGAGTTTAGTATTATAAAGGTTGAGTCCAGAATGTTAATGCTGTTTCTGAATTTGAAAAAAATGTAAAACAACTGCCACAGTCAGAAAAGACAATCTGTGTTTTTCAAGATCTGGCTTCCAGCATTCTGTGGTACACAGAAGTCCATTTGTAGAAATGCAGCTCCTAGATTGCTAATACATGCACAGAACTGCCCTGTCTGTGCTGCCATTAGTTTTGCTATGAACAGATAAACAGGAATAAAGCCCTTAATATCCATGTCCTTTATTACAGGGTCAACTTCAATAACTTATGCTCTTTTATTTCAACATTTCTGCTGTTAAGGTTGTGTGTGATACTTCTGCCTGTCATCAACAGCGAAGTCAGTTAATCAGCTCTTCAGATGAGAAATGAGTGTTGTCTCTGTGAGCATTAAGCCTGCAACTCATGATTTTTCAGTTGAAAGACGATACTCCTACAGGGTTGTGTTTGAGAGGCAGCCAGTCAGGGATGCAAGAACTTCAGGATGCCACTCAGAGCCAGTCCTCCCTTTTGGCAAAAACAGGAAGCTGGTTTATGATAATTTTCTTTTAAATTCCTCCAGTGAAGTTCAATTAAACTGGAAACATATCAGAGATTGTTACTGATAAAATGTAGTTTTATTAAATTATAAATTCTGTAACAAAAACGAGACAGATCAAGAAAGACCTCAAAAACAAAACTACAAGGACTAGATGGCAAAGCCAGTGAAAAAGCCATGGAGAGTGTATAAGTAAGGATTTGCAACACAAGTTAACAGCATTTTTACATTTCCATTGAATGAAAGTAAATGATAGCTCTTGTCTAGCAAAACCACATTTTAACTCCAAACTCACATCTATTTTCTCACATTAAATTAAGCATCCTGCTCACACCCAACACCTTGCTTGATTCCACATTGGTTTAGTGTTCTTTTCATGTACGAATCCATGCAAAAAGTAGTAAGACACTTAATGCAAGTCAGATAATGAAGACAATTCAAGTTGTACAGTAGATATACATTGGCCAAAGAGGGATAGAGTATCTCCAGGGAAAAATGCTACAAAATAAACACAAGACATTTTCAAGAAAACTGGGCATGGCTAAGTAGCTTCCAAACCACTAACAAGACAACCCAGTTTCCTACAGTTAAGAGTCTTCCAGCTGAGACATGTTAAAGAGACTTAAGTTAAAACAGGCCAAATCTGTTTCCTCCCTTCACCCCACCCTCCCACCAAACACACTGCTAGGTTTGAGTGTGATGCTGATGTGGACAGAAAATTTACAGAAAATTACAACTGAGTTGTTTTGTTTTTTTTTTTTTTGCATGGCTCTAGATTTAAACTTCAGTGATTGTGCACTGTCCATCCGGCCTTCTAGATCTTACACTTGTGTTTACCACCCCACCCCCTGCCACTGGTCTATCCACTCCTGACTGGCTTGCACTGGCATTCAAGTGTCTCTGCTGGACAGAGGATGGGCGTTGTTGAAGGTGGGCAGACACATCCTCGCTATCGCTGCTGGCATCCGATTCAGTCTCCTCAACAGAGGTGTCAGGGGCTGGCATCCTTCCAGAAGATGATGATTCATGGTCTTCTTCTCCCTCTCCCCTATGACTCCTTTCAGTCATACTGTCTCCATTTATTTGCAAGTGGGCAAAAGAGTTCTCTAGAGAATTGCTTGCATCAGGTGATGGTGTTGAAGGGCTCATCAGCTGACCATCGAGTGACGGCAGTGGCCTCACAGAAATGGGTACTAAAGGCAGCACAGCTGAAGCCCCCGGAGTCAGTGTGCTGTCTGCACCATCAGCAGAGCTCTCTCTTGCCAGGTTGACAGTGTCACAGTCCAGCCTCAGCCCAGCCACTCCCTTTTTTGGTATATCTATTATGTCCCGTTTTATTTTTCTGCGACGTCCATGCTCATTTCTCCTATACTGAACCATATTTTCAAGATCTGCTACATATAAAAACCCAGCAATTAGCATTTCAGTGCTCTTTTTACCCTTGGAAAAGGCATCTTCCAGCTCTCTGCTGGTACGTTCATCATACTGCCACCAACCATTTCTACCTTCATAGTACCAAGCATATTCTCCATTGCCTCTGCTTGCTGCTTTGAGTTCTTCAGGTGACAGTAAGGTTGGCTTGTCAAGAAAATCCTCGGGAATCTCCTGCCGGCAGAGTGCACATCGTTTCCCAAGCCAAGAAGCTCCCTTCACACACAGATAGCAGAAAACATGTTTACACGGCAGACTTACTGGATGGACACACGTTTGCAGACAGATAGCACATTCAGGGACTGGCAGGGAAGGCGCTGCGTTAGTACAAGACTCATTTGTCTTCCTGTTTGTAGGAAGCGTGTTGATTGAATGATCTATTTCACCACAGCCAGCCATCCTGCAGAGGATCAAAGAGATTTAAATCACTTTATTGTGTCAGCTTAAACTGAAACCTTGCATCACATTTGACCTCAATATCCACAGAATGCTATGCTTACCTTAATTTAGGGTAAGTTACCATTTATGAAGCTCAACTCAAAGAAATTGATAGGTTAATGGTCTGTTTCCTGAGGTGACAGACTGAACTGAGTACTGGGAGAATTTATTTTGCTGATCACCAGTCTTTTATCTGTTTAATTTTCACCATGTTAACATACCAAGTTAGAAAACAAATTTTGCAATTTCCTCTTTCTCTCTGAAGTAGTGTTGATTAATCAACCTTCAGCCAACCAGTGACTTTGGTGCCTCCTCAGGAAATTTAAGGAAACTATGGTTCTTTCCTCAAGGGGTAACCTACTGCAAACATTGAACAATCTCTCTTCAGACTACTGGTGATCTTGTTTGATTAAGGGATTGCCTGAACAGTACCTCAAGCTGGGTTTACACAGTAGAAAACAGGCCTGGCAGTAGCATCCAGCTCAAGTATTGCCTCACTCTGTTTTTTAGTTCCCAAGCACCATGGTACACTATCCTTCAGTGAACTTCCTGATATATGAGTGCCTCTCGAAAGGAATCACTGCTGACGAGCAGAAACAGCAGTATATTCCAGAAGACACACAACTGTGACTGGATGTCTCTGTGAAGTCATTGTCTTGACTTTCTCTGGCCATATCATATTTCTGTCATTAAACATGATTTTGTCACTGTAAGAGAACAGGGAATGCAAAACTGTGTCACTTTAGCATTGTGTAGGATTTAAATAGTTGAAAAATTCTAGCCTAAATATGCAAATGCCTTCTCAAATACATTTTTGCCATGGCAATCTTTCACAGTCTGTTTCATGGTAATTTTACTTATTAACAATCAAAACCAAACACCAGATATCAAATGAGGGAGAAGAATGAGCTTTGGGGAATGGAGCCTTAAAAGGTGCCTTTTTTCATTTAAATTCCCAAGAAACTTCAAGACTGATATTCAAAACAACAGCCTTTCAGTGAAAGTAGTCTTTGTTGTACAGACAGCTAGGAATAGTTCACGCAAAACTACCACAGGCAAGTGGGTCAAAAGGGATCTTTAGAGGTCATGTAGTCCAGTCTCCTCCTCCACATGGCACCAACACCAGTACTACATTAAATCAGCCGTGGCTTTGTCTAGCAGAGTGTTTTTGAAACCTTCAAGGATGGAGATACCAGAGCCTCCCTGGACGGCCTATTCTAAAGTTATACACATTTCTAGCAGAATGTGTTGCCTCAAGAGAAAATGACTAGTATTACTGTAAAGGCCTCCAACTGCTTGAAAAAATCTTATGAATACATGCTGAGATTTAAAAAAAATAATTATCCTTTAGTATCTGTATTTATCTTGAAAATAATGTATTTTATGCTGTTTACTTAAAAATATATTTCTGTATGCTGTCTTTCTACCACTGCAATTTCCTGTTGAAAGACCAATGCCTCTTTAACCCTTTTTTACAAAATAATTATTTTGAAAGCTCTACAGCTCAAATACCTTTTTCTGAAGGAGCACCTAATTGTATCCACCTATGTTTCAGTTTCGTATCTGAATTTCTTTCTGAGATTAATGACAAATCTGCATAGTAGTTCTTAAATCAGCAAGCCAGATGCAGACACAGCATTACCTACCAGCTGGTAACTGTTTTTACTGCTCAGTACACATCTGTGTGTGAGATCCGTGCTAACAATGTTGTGATCAAGTTGTTTTCTGAAAGCCTCACACTTCTGAGGTTCTATTTTGCAACAGGTTTTTACGGCAAAACTAGGGGTTTATAATGAGAAGCTTATTAGAAAAAGGGGAGATGAAAGTCTATTGAGATTTCAGAATACCCATCACCACAACCCAACTAGTATTTCACATGAGAAGAGCTGAAAGAGAAATCCATGCATTCATTAATTTGTGCTAACCATGAGGTAAAGGAGCTGAATTTTCAAGTGCCCCCATAATGACATACTACTGTACAAAAAGGCATAGCAGCAGAGATTTTTACTTGCAGGCTATAGTTTTACAAAAGGTTGCTTTTCCCTGAATATCTTTTCTAAGATTATCCTTTTTAGAGTCAAAGAAAAGATTAAAATAACCTGTAGGAAGCAACTTCTATAAAAGTTGCATAACATAATTAAGATTTTGGAGGTGATTAAAATCCAATGCAGGGATTAAAAAGGCAACACTTTGACAAACCGAATTCCTATACAGTGAGCTAAACTGAAGGTAGTTTACCCTGAGATAATCTAAAAGAAGAGTTAAAAGTTTTCACCTGTTCACTGAAAGCAAAAAATGGTAGCATTTGAGCTCAATAAGTCCCTCATTATTCCTTACTAGATCAAGACAATAATGCAGGATACAAAAAGGAATAAATGCCTTATCTTGAAATTCCTATGTGATGTTTAATGACTCTAAGGAAAATGCTATGTATAAAATTAATAGAGCAGGAGGAGCAAACCCTTATCACTAAAAAAAGTGCTACCCAGGAGCATAAAATTCTTAAAAGATAAGCACAACTGCAGTTGCATGTGCTCAGAATGCAGGACAATTATGCACTTGAAGATTCCTGTCAACTAAACCGATGCTGTCTCACTTCTTGTTTTAAAAGGAAGATCTTAATTAATCCTTTTTTGTTTACCTTTTTTAAATATCAAATCTAGGTCAGAGTTTGTTTATATCAGCTAGTATGAGGATGCACATGTACCCGGATTTTTACTGAATAGGTAACCCTTCAGAACACAGGAAAAACATCTAGAACTGCTATTCTGCTACATTATGGCTGTGGAAGCACTTTCATTGCAACTTAGTGGTACTAAGAACTAAACAAAACTGACTACACGATATTTTCCTGAAATTAAGAGTAATATTTTATAACAAGGTTCAGTCAAAACAGGCTTCATATCAGAACTGTTCTCAAACAGGAAAGCTTTGTTTTTTGGAGGATTGGGTTCCCTTAATACACTCCTGGCAACATGGAAAATCACATTATTGATTAGTGAGGCTAAAAATTAATTAAACTCAAGGAAAAATTCTAAGAACAATTTTGTTTGAAGTATCCTCAATTCAGGTATAAATAAGGTAACAATAAGCACCTAAACTGTGCATTTTAACATAAATACAGCCTAGAACCTACAGAGAAGAAATTATTCCACAATCTTGGCAGATCCCACATCTCTTACTCTTTTGTGCGTTTCTATTTTGAGCATTAAGACATACATTTAACTTTTAAGCTATGAGGCCTTGATCAACATACAAAGTATGGAAGAGGTGATAGGTAACAACTACATGAAAACACCTCAGGCTGCCTTCGACTCTAATGGAAGAAAAAGTAAATTCACACAAAACCACCTCAAAACTGAGTAGTTTTTCAAATTCCAGGTCAAATTCTAAGTACAACTAAACAGTCTGTCAAGGAGCTGACATGTTTACTTCCATTAAAAAAACAACAGCTTACTTTTTCTGAATAATTTCTACTGAAGCATGCCACAAGACTAAAATGTTCTCTCTTCAGATGTCTCCAGCTAGGATGGCAGGTCCTCCTTCCCAAGGTTGGCTCATTCCTGACTTGTCCTGCCCAATGGTACACTACAGTGTTTCAGGTTCTCTGCAAACTAATGGACAGCAAATAATACCACCATTACAATGTTGTCCAGAGGCACAAGCAAACAAAATACAATGTGATGGTTCTGTTACAGAAAAGAAATTACTATGCTTTTATTTACTTGAAGCAGGCTATTTTCAGAATTCTGTTTTATTTTTTGCAATAATCAATTTTGACCCACAGTTTTTATTTTCATGTCTGGCTTAAGCAAATTATCTTTTTTTATAAAAGCATTATCAAAGGCATTTATATTTACTATACTAAGTTAATTGCTCATTTCCATGCAGTGACCATGTATACAAAAGGCAAAACAAGACCAAAGTTAGGAGCACATTATGTTTATGCAAATTCAACCTCTGATAAATGACCCCTTATATTCAGACAATTTAAAAAGTCACAATGGCTTCCTAAAGCTGTTTATAAAACTATCTGTATCATATAATGTCATAGGACCATCTAGACTTGTGTCTTGTCTCTTAACAGGGACTAGTATCAAATGCTTGAGGAAAAAACAGCACATGCAAAGAACTGATTTCCCCCAGGTCATCTCCATATTTCAAGACTCAGAGCTTTGCATCCTTGTCCTCTTTTACAGAGATCACATGCATTCTTTTAATGAATGAACCTCAGAACCACTCAGCACTTTTTTCTTAATACATCTACATACCTATGTCCTCAGAGCAGATAAACTCTATGACCTAGATTTGATATTTAACAAGATAAACAAACAACAACAAAAATTAATTAGGACCTTCCTTTATTTCTTTAATACGTGCTGAAGGGCTCCAAGGTTCATCAATGGAAAGAATGCACGCAATCTCTGAAAAAAAAAGACAAGGGTGCAACTCAGTCTCCACATCTCTGAGCTATTATATCCCTCTTCAGGCTCGCAGACAATGTCAGTCACAATACATTTGGTGTATGACATCAACCAGAATCTGAGCCAAGTCATTTTCACAAATACATAATAATCACTGGAAACCGGTAAGTGTCTAACAAATCCCTAAAAAAATCCTACACTAGGGAAGGGAGACCATTAAGATTTCACTCTTGCATTCTCACAAGCTAAACAGGAAGATCTTGATGTAAAAGAACCACCTTCAGGAAATTCGCTGTAAAAAGACTGATGAGCCACAGAGTTGCATCTTCCTTCTGGGCTGCAGCTTTCGGGATGATTCTTAAACACTTCGAACTACAATTTCCAGTTGCTGCAACACATTACATATAGGAATGATTTGAAGCAGACCTAAAACCAGCACCTTTTTGTTCAAGTAAAGAATCATTTCAGCATAAATACAGTGCAGATCAAACATGTAAGAGTTAAGTCAAGGAGTGACAAGTCCCTGAAAGAACATGAAGCATTATAGTGTTCTGTGCTATAGTCCTTCATCAAATGATTCAACATTTATCAATAATAACATCAGAGTGAAGTGTTCATACGACTTCAGTGTAAGAAACATTACTCAAATATGTTACTTTCTTTATAGCTTAGCTCCATGCACAGCTATTCTTAGAAAGAGCTCCTAAGGAAAAATGCAAAAATTAACAAGCCTATCCACACCTTTTCTCCCCTCATCATTCTAGCAGCTTTCCTTTCTTCACACATCAATCTGAAACCAAGAGCTGCAATCTCGTTAAAATTTTGGCTCTACTAATTCACTGAGACAAGATACTGTATTTCCTATGATCAAAGAGACAGTTGTAACCAGCTTGATGCTGTGGGTGTGGTGTTCAGTCCTTCATCTTGGGAGCTGCCTTTCTGTACTTCTGTAGGTATCGCCTGAAGCCTTTTATCTACTACTGCTCACAATCCACTACTTTTATTTTTACTACTAGTAAAAATCAAATCATAAAATCAAATGTTATGTGGAGATAGCAGAAAAAGGTTGGGTCAGTTCTGGGAGATTTCTTAGGAAATAAAAATGCATACACATATTCAAGGTATGTAATTATACCTAGAAGAATCCAATTAAAGCATAATTACATTACTGTGGTAAGGCAACTTTCCAACTGCTGCATAGCTCTTGATAAGAACTAGTTCACACACTGACATAAGGTAACCTCTACATTTCATGACATGGTTATTTATTTAATAAGCCAGTCTTGAAAATTCTACTAAATGAACTGACAAACACCTGCGGTTACGCACACGTGCCCCTTCCTGAATGATGACTCCTCCTTTGAAGTCAAGTGGGTAAGAGCTGTGTTCTGTACTTCAAGATTAATTTTCCCTTTTTCCTGTTATGCTATCTGCAGCAACCCACAAGTTTCCCTTCCAAAATCCCTGCATCCTATCACCTGTTCTGAAATGTGACCTATTTTGAAACTTTAACGATGCAACAGATGAAGGGCAATGATCAGGAGCAAGAATTCAAATTGGGCAACATCCCCTCCCAAACTGAGGCTCAGCCAGCATGTAACTGGTCTCTCTGTCCCCCTGAAGTCTCTCAGGATGGTTCCTGGGAGAAGTCACATCCACTTCTTTCATACAACTTTAAGATTTTGAAGTGGTGGACTTCCTCCCAGACCTATCTCCCAAAATGACTTCAGGTTGTCCAGAAGAACAATGTCAAGCTTCTACTAGGCCATGATGGAACGAAACCATTTCTTGCCAGTTCAGTCAACTGTGGCCATTAAATTATCATGCCCAGCATAATTTTTCCACCTTTCTATTTCTTTGGAAAAAACCCCAACAATTAAAAAGAACAACAAAACCAGAAACATACGTATTTAACAAGCCAGCTCCTAAATGCTGATGACAAGTTACCTACAATCTTAAACCTCCTCTGTAAGTAAACTCTGTCACTGGATAGCAGAAAAGATAAATAACCTATCCCTCTCCTGTTCTTGACTACTTTTCTGTATCCATTTCTTAAATTTAGAGTATCTTCAGGAATTGCTGATTGTGATGAGTTGCCGGTCATTCTTTATCCCTGGCTATTACATATCAATACACCCCCAACATTTATACATTTGAACCTGAATCGCAAAAGAGTAGTCAAGGGCACAACAGTCAACCAATTCAGCAATAAAATGCTACATATGTATTGAAAATGAGGTTGTTCTCCTATGCTACAATTGGAGCACTAACTTTGAATTTTGAGCATATATCATGTTTTCATCTATTTAACACAGAAAAATGTTAGTTTCTCACTCAAAATCAGTGTGCAAAACATGAAGCAGAGACTGGTTCATCTTAAGTTATCAGTACTTCAGAAACTGAAATAAGTACAGAAATATCTCTTTGTATATACAGACTTGATTAACATGCACAGAAGGGAGGGGAAAAAAAAATCAATTCCAACATAAAGATTTTTCCAAGAGTCCAGTATTCAATAGGCTATAAAAATACTGAAATTCCAGCTCTTTAAATAAATGACAATTCAATTACATCTAAATTGATGCAATATATTCTGAAGAAAACTAGAACACTTTTCTTTCACTCAGTACAGATTTTTCATTATAGCAATTTATACAACTGGCTCTTCAATACACTTGGAAAGAAAGCACAGTATTAACCACACAAAATCATAAAGCAAGTTCTTGCAAAAACGTTCAACATCTAAGACTTACTCAAAATGACCAAATGAAGATTCAAATTTCACTATGCCTTCAATACCACTACAAACTGTAATTTTTGGAAGGGTGTTTTCAGAGATGGTTCAGAATCTATTTTTAAGTAGCCCACTGTCCAGAGGCAGCAGCTAACAAAGCAAGCAAGACTAGATTTCTAGCATTACAAACCTGACAAAACCAAAACGTTTTAAAGCTCTGCTGCCTACTCCTTGTAATCTTTCAATATATACTTGCATACTATGCACCAGTAACAAAATTAGTATTTCTCAGGCGTCTCACAGAAAAGTTGTACTAAGATTAACCTCCCCAGTTTTAGATGGTTTTAACTATTTTACCATTCTGGTTGTCTTGTTCGCACGAAAAACTCCCATCTGCTTAATATTTTGCAACTATTTTTCAGTGGCGGCAACACGCATCGCACCAAAAGCGGGACCCATTTTCACTTCCCATTTACACTCCGAAGGGATGCAACCCAAACAACACTTGAGCAGAGGCCGCGGAGCACAAAGAAACAAAAGCACTTCCATTAGGAACACTTTGTCGCTTCTCTCTGGGTGCTGCGCGCTCCCGTGGCTGTGCAGGCGACTCGGCTGATCCGCTGCCGGCAGCGAGCGCCGCCGGCCGGGCACAGCCGCGGATCCGGGGGGACGGGGCGGCACTCAAGCCACACTCGCCCTGGGAATTACAGCGCGGCGCCGGCTCCGCCAGGGGATTCCGCCACGCGTGACGCCGCCACGGCTAATGCTCATGACCTATTTTACTGCCCAACACAACGAAACCCCCAAGTCAAACAGACACAGGAATCAGTCAGGCTGGAAAAGACCTCCGAGACCATCGCGTCCAGCCTAGGTCAGGGCCCGCACCTCGCCCCGCAGCAACACGGCTCCGCGGGAGGGCCCTGGCTCGGCAGGAAGGACCGGGAGGCTCCTGCCGGCGGTCCCGGCTCTCCTTGCCAGCCTCCCCATGCGGGGGCAGGGCACGGGCTCGCGGGATGGGCTCCGCCGCCGCGGCCCCGACACCCACCACGTGACGCCGCGGGCGGGGCGGCGGTGAGTGACTCCCCCCCCGTCGCCAAAACAATGCCGGGCAGGGCTCTGCCCGCCGGGCCGCCGACCCTCACTCGGCTCAGCTCGGTCCAGCCAGCCTTTTGTTCGGGGCACCCACCCGCGCGAGGAAGCCGCGGCGCCCGCTCCAGCTCGGCCGCTCCCTGCGGGCGGCGGGGGCCGAGGGGAGGCAGCGCCGCCCCATCCTCGGGCGGCCGCGCAGGGGGCGCTGTCGGGGCGGCCGTNGCAGGCCGGGCCGGGCCGCTCGGCTCGGATCAGCGCCCCTCAGGCTCCCCTGAAGCTCCCCTCGGTGCCGGTGCCGGTGCCGCCACCACCTGCCGCTCCCTCCGGCCCCGCCGCCGGGACCGCGGGACGTGCCGACGTCACGCGCGGGACGGGGCGGCGCAGCGCGCCGCTGTGACGCCGTGGGGGCGGGGCCGCGCTCCTGACGCCTCCGCGTGACACCGACCCGCCCCCAGCCCCGCCCAGCGCCGGCATCATAGCGCCGACGTCATGGCGGGGGGTTCATGGGCTGCCGGGGTGGGGCAGTGCTCGTCGGCCTCCGAGGCACTCGACNCGACGCGGCGTCGCTTCACGGCCCGGCCCGGCCTGGCCTTCCTGAGCCCCCTGCCTAGGTCGTGTCGTCTTTGTTGGGCGCTGGCCCTGGCTGGACGCCGGCTGCCCCCCAAGCCGCTCTGTCGCTGACCCTCTTTAGCTGGGCGGGGGAGAGGGAACGTAGTGAAGGGCTTTTGGGTCGAGATGAGTCACGAGTTGTCGTCACGGGCAAAAGACTCGGTGTGAGGAAATTGTTACCAATCAAATCAGACCAGGCTAATGGCAAATAAACTCAAAACACCATCCTGCCCTTCTTCCCAGGCTCATCTGTCACTTCCCACTGCTGGTTTTCAGGGTGCAGCCCTTCAGGAACAGACTGCTCCAGTGTGGGTCCCCCACGGGCTCACAGTCCTGCCATCAAACCTGCTCCAGCTTGGGCCCCTCTCTCCACAGGTCCTGCTCCAGCACAGGCTTCCCATGGACTCACAGCCTCCTTTGGGCACCCACGTACTCTGCTGTGGGGTCGGGTCCTCCGTGGGCTGCAGTGGTACACCCTGACTCACCACGGTCTGTACCAGAAGCTGCCGGGGAACCTCCTTCCTCTCCCTCTTCACTGACCTGGTGTCTGCAGGGTTTCTCCTCTCACTTATTCTGTCCCCTCTCCGGCTGAACTTGTGCAGACTTTTCCCCCTAACTAAATAAAGTTATCCCAGAGGTGCCACCACCATCCCTGATTGACTTGGCCTTGGCCAGTGGTGGGTACATCTTAGAGCCATCTGGCATATTCTCCATCAGACACACGGGAAGCTTCTGGCAGCTTCTCACAGAAGCCACCCCTGTAGACCCCTTGCTACCAAAACCTTGCTACACCAAGCGAATACACCCACCCTGGGGATGGAAGGTCTGGAAGCGGTGGGAGCCTCAGCGTGTGTATTCTCTGGAGCTTTCTGTCCAGAAAGTAGACAGGCACACTTCCTTGGGGTTCATTGTTGAAGTGGCTGGTGGCACCTCTGGGGCAGATGAACTAGCACAGCTCTGCCATGCTTGATTAAGGTGAAGGCAACTGCAGTTGCGCCTGT
The DNA here is from genome assembly GCA_013396735.1 of Grallaria varia. Lineage (NCBI taxonomy): Eukaryota > Metazoa > Chordata > Aves > Passeriformes > Formicariidae > Grallaria > Grallaria varia. The sequence continues at coordinate 729,789 of VWZG01012176.1, forward strand.
TCCCACTGATGAGGCCAGAGAAGGGATACAACAGGAGGCATGAGGATTTTCTGCCCTTTCCAGGCACCACATTTGCCTGGAAATTTTGATGGCCTGACAGTCACGCAAGGTTACTGCTCCAGCTTAACCAGGCCAATGCCTCGTGCTGCTGTGCCTTGCCTTGCCTTGTTTGGGTGGCTGTAGTTGTTTCCCTGCTTTGGTGGCCTCCCACAGGTGGAGATGGGCCTGGGCACCACCCAGAATGTAACTACAGGGGATTGAACTGTCCCAAAGCTGAGCTGCTCCCTTAGGTGGTGGGCAGGGAGAAGTGTTGTGCCACCTGCTGTTGACAGAAATATTTGAGAAGTCTGCTGTATCAATTTTTTAATAAACCAGGATCAGAAACAGTAATCCACACATCATTTAGCCTGGAATGATATTCATTTAAATAGAAGGAGAAGGGCTGTGTGTCCAGGTACTCATTGCCGATAAATGGAAAACTAAATGTTTCAATATGACTACCCAAGGCCTTGTTAGACCTAAAGTTACTGTTAGATGCACTTTTTGATTTTTAACACCCAGAAATCACAAGCATCAGAGCGCATAAAAGATGACAATTTTAAGAATACTAGATTTCAAATGTAATCAGGAATAGTAAAAGAAATGCATTTGGTTAAAACACTTACTATTTTGTAAAAGTCTAGAAAAGTTACCCATAATTAGCTCTGATTTTAATAAATGTGGCATGTTTGCATCCAAAGACAAACACTTACGTAGTAATCCATGCTGCTATTTAAAGAGATCTGCGTGAGGCTGAGTCAGACTAGAGGTTAGAGAAAAGGAAAGGTCCCTTTCTCGCAGTGTGTGCTCAGCAACAATAGCCTTAATCCTTTACTGAACCAGACCTTGATCCTGTGGAAGCTATTGAGGCCAAATTCCTGTCGGTTTCTGTTAGAATCTGACCTGAAAAAGGAAAGCAGGCTTGTGCTCTTAAGGGATCTAAAGAGTTCAAGCAAAGCTATTCTCACTGCATGCAGCTTTGTAAGAGAAGCAGCACCTTGGAAGATCATACTTAGTAAAAGAGAAGTCCATGGCTTTGTTAGTGTAAGTTTGTGACTTTCACTGCAGCTGCAGATAGACTGAGAAAATGTGCTAATGAACATAAGATTTTATTTTGCACTCTATGAGTTATGGAACAAGTGTGACATTTAAAGGAATATCAGATAGTACCAAAGCTATTAACCAAAGATTTAAATGCATTTGACTATAGAAAGGCCAAAGAAATAACAATCGTGAAGGTATCTAGTTGAATAGATTGGAATAGGGGGATCAGAATTTATCTGCTTAAGTTCTAGTAAGATTATACCTCTAAAATGTTACATACACTATTATCTATCCTTATTAACACCTCTGATTTCAGTCAGAACTAGTAATATTTAAATATCCTTTTTAGTGTTTCTGTGCTTTTTACCTGTCTGTTATAACTGAAGCCACCTCAGTTTTATCTTTTATACCCCTACTTGCTTCACAGTTCTCTTGTCTCCTATGTTTCTGCTTGCTTATTTTTATCATGGTCTACAATGTCATTGCTGTGGAATTTGTGTCTTTTGCTTGCCAATAAATTATTAATTAATACAGTGGATGGAAAAGTAAAGATTCACCAGATTCATTCTTAAAAGACACCAGTTCCTCTGCTAAGTATCTACAGCCCCACCATTAATATTTTGTTAATGCTTTGATGATGGAGAACTATTAATCCATATATTACTGTTTCTATTTATAAAACATTTTTTCTGGCTCTTCAAATGTATGTGATACTATATAAACCTTTGCAGATGTGCCAATATCTTATATTCCTCAAGAGCTCAATCTTTGCTGCACTTGGTGCAGCTAAAATGAGAGGGGAGAAAAGCAATTTCCTTCTGCTGTGGTTTTGAGTCAATTTATGTCAAAGCAGTTTGGGGAGTTAGTGTGGAGAAGCTCAGAACTGCTGTAAGTTACACTAGCAGCAAAAGAGTGAATGGCCTGTGATACCATGACCATTCCACACTCCTGCACCTTCAACAAACCCTTTGTACCAAACAGAGAAGATGTAAAGTTGGCAGCATGCTGCTTAAGTGCAAGTGTACCCTTGACTCTTCCATGCAGGGATCCAGAGATTTTGCTTCAGTGGCACACTCCTTTCATGAACCCCTGTTGCTTATCACTCGCTGCATTCCTTTCCTCTAAGATGTCCTAAAGCACCAGATCCCCATGTTCTAGTGCCATTTTCATTGAAGTGATAAATTCCTTACAGCCATTGAAGATTAAGATATACAAGTTTTCCTGGATTATTTCTTTTTACAAATGAGATTTATGGTTTTTTACAGTCCAAGACACAAAGTTGCCCCTTGTGCTACAAGTGTTTTAAATACATTTGCAGTGCAGGGTGGCCTGACAGCCAGTTGGGCTACCCGAGGACTCCTCAGGAGGGTGCAGACAGCATCAGGCTGCCTCCCTCATTCTGTCCCTGGCAACTGACAGTCCTGGCTCTCTGCAGCCAGGCAAAGAGTGCAAGGGCGGTGTCCAAGGTGGTGTCAGTGAGACCAAATGACACTTGCTCAAGTTCCTTGAAATGCTGTTGCAGTTGTGCTGGTGATGTACAAAATGTATGTTGATCAATGGGAGTCCAAAGCCTCCTTGGGTTTGCAAGTGGTTTTTTGTTTTGATTAGCTGGACATTGTTGAGGTTCATATCTGTTTCAGCAATCTACACTTACTGTCCAGCCACACTGTAGCGAAACTGATTTCCAGTCGCTATTTGTAGATTCACAACAGAGTGTTAGTTAAGGGCTGAAATGGCATATGAAAAATTCAACTACTGTACCTCATGTAATATCTGTATTTTGCTTACATAATCTAGATATGCAGTAACTTCTGCCAAAAATGCTGTTATTTAACAGCTTTGTAAGGATTGTGCTGGTTAGTCATGTGAACAATCCCATTTTGCCTTAATGACGGGAAACTGAACGATGCTGTGGATAAGTGGGAGGAGAGGAACTGAGGGCAAGTTCTTTTTCTCAGTTCTCTTAATCTGTTACTTTTGCTGGATCTGTACCCATTCTGTCCATGAACTCCCAACGAGAGATCCTGATTGTTTTGCTTTCATTTAGTAGCAATAAAAAATTCCACACAGCATACAAAACAAATTTATTTTATTGTCCCAGTTGGCAGGCAAGGTAAAATTTTCTTCTGCCAATAAGTAAACAGTGACTTTTTCCATTATCCCAGCTGTCAGAATCATATCATAGTATATGTTACTGTTGAATTGAAGTCATCCATATGGTGATGCAGAAAAGCAGAACAATCCCACCCCAAAACAATTACTGCATTACAATACAGTGTGTTTAAATCTTTTAGTTTTCCAGGCAGAGAGTTTCCAGGATTAAAACCTTCTTTTCCCAACAGCATACCTTGTGCCTTAGTCACAACATCACTAGAATCTCTTTCTCTTTGACTTCCTGCTCATCAACAAGGAATATTAGCCTTGTATTAGGAAAAGAAATACAAATATTTGGGGTCTTCAAAATAATTATGTTTACAAAATTACAAGGTTAGATTTTGGGTTTGTTTTAAATTTAGCTCTGAGTTTTACATCTATAGGACTTAACAATAACTTATAACTACATATGAAATGTAGGTCTGTAGCTATAAGGTAAACTTCATTTTAACTTTATTGAAGCTAAAATTCTTGTATGATCATACATCTTCAGAAATGAAATCTTGAGAACTAGCGGGAGTCACAATATTCTTGATAGATGGAAAAACTGTAAATCAGAAGGAAGAGGTAGTGCACTCATACTACATTTTATTTTAGTGAAAGGAAAGCAAAATATAAAAAGTTGTTGCAATCTTCATCTTTCATTTAAAGAACAGTGAATTAGAAATTGCAATTTCCTGTTGTATCACTAGATGGTATACAGTAACTGTAAGGAAGCTGAGCTCTTCAAAAAAATTTTGATGGAGTATAGGTGCTGTTGTCTCTCCTGATCCAGCTATTGCACTGAGTGGACTCCTGGATTACAGAGGAAATGCCTGCAAAACTGTTCCTGACAATTAATACTGCTGCTTGTTGTACCAAAACCCTGGTCCTATTACAAGCAGTGGCTAAACTTGCTGAGTGATTCTGTGGGAAGCCTAACAGGAGTTAGGCCTCTAATGCAGTATTACATTTTTTAAAAGGGGAACTCTGTATTGAAATGTTTGAAAACACCCACGCTTTGTTGGAAGGTTAGGAAAGTCTTAAAACGGTGTGCATGAGACTCTCTGAGCTACCTGCTGGTGAGCACTTGGTAGGTGTAAATGTCCTTATGGTCACAGAACCAATTCAAGTTTAGATCTGTAGTTTTAATTATGCCTATATGAAGTATCCTATAGTTGCCGTGTAAGCACCTACTTTTATACTAGAGGGCGTATTTTTATTTTTTCAGGGAATATTTTTGAATGCCTCAATATCACAATCAAAACACCACCTCATATAACAAATTTAAATTTATTTGAAAAGAGATATAATAGGAAACAAATAAGAAAATAACAGAAGACTTCCAAAAAACCCTCCATAAATACTTTCCCTCAGAAATTATAAAAATAAAAATGTGAATTTTAGCAACTGGGAAAAATTTTGTTACAGAATCCATTAAAAGGCTGACATGACTCAAGAAAGCCTCCTTGCCTGAGCCCTTGGTAGGACCCAGTAACACAGCAACTTTAGAACACAGAAGTCTTCTAAGAGATAAGATAGAAGCTAACAAGGAGGTCTGAGTTTTGAGGCTCAGGGAACAGAACAATTTCTGTAATATTTAAGACCAGCAAGAGAAGATGTTTTCTGAAGATGGATAGAGCTATGGCACAGAAAAGTGAGAATAAGTAGCTACACCTCCCAAAAGAAACAGTCATCTTGGCTACAAATAGCCATGTAGTGTGGCAGCATCTCTTTTTTTCCTTGACTTAGGAGTAACACCATGATGTAAATTAAAAAAGAGGAGTAAATGTTCCCATTTGAAGTCTAGTCTCTTTCTCTTTACATTCCCACTGTGATGCCTATAATGACTGATGTTACAGAGAATGCAAGTTTAGGTCAGACTTGTAATACACTTTTCAGCTATGCAGTTGAAGCAGTACTGCCATGGAAAAATGTTTCCCAATATTATTTGAATTTTTAAATGCCACTAATGTACACTACATGAATGTTCGTGAGAAAGAGTTTCTTTTTATGGCTTCACCAGTCTTTTCTCCATAAAAAAGGAAAGAAGACGGAGTTGTTATGATAAAATTTTAGAATCAATCAATTCTTAAATAATTATTATAATTGCAATTTTGAAGACTGTCACCTCTCAGAACCACACACAGTGAAGACACAGTGCAAAGGTGATGTTGCAGATGGAAGCAACACTATCATTTGTTTTTGCGTCTGTCTTATAAAGTGTTCTCAAACAGTATGACAGCATAGCACCGAAAATGCATTTCCTAGTGGCTTGAAGTTTTAGCTGACAAGTGTTTATTGAGGATTTGAGGCATGCATTAATCAGTAATGCTGTGCTGCCTGATATATCCTAGAGTTTAATTAACAAATTCAGTAAGGGGAAATAGCATCCATAAGCACTGATAAAGGGATGTCCAGCATAGCTTGCAAGATAAATAATACAGTCAAAATTTAATAATTCTGATTACCATCATAGCCCCCAGGCCAGTACTTACACACAACCTTTAATTCTGCAGGTAGTTTCATCAGGATGGACTGCCCAAGTGAAAACCTATGTGTGTTTAATTGCCTGCTGCCTGCAGTCTGCTTGGGTTGGCCCAGGAGCACGTGTGAAATTTTGTGCCTTCTCCTGTAGAAGGGCATGGAGAAGAGTTTGAAAACATGAGAGTGCAGTTAACCGCTGTGTAGATCTTCTCCGGGGGGAAAAGAGAGACAAATCTACACCCTGGCTGAGTTTGCTGCCAGACTAGTTTAGAAATGGCATGAGCAGGCTGCCCTGCTAGCATCATTTATCACAAAGAAGTGCTCCAGTAGAAGATAAATGACTTGAAATCTCTGGAGGGAAGGGGTGCTTTTTCTGCAGCCTAGAGTGCAATGCCCTTTCCTTTTGTATGTTTAATCCCTTAACTTTGGCCATTTCCTGCTCATTCTGTTAGCTCTAGTAGTCCTAATTGTTCTGATTGAGTGCACATCAGTTCTGTGGATTTCACAGGATGACAAAAATTAGCTGCAGCAATACTATATTCCCTCTCTGGACCCAAACGAAGAAAGCAGGCAAAAGGAAAATGAGAGGCAGGAAAGCAAGCTCTCAAAAGGATTACAATGCCTCTGAGGTCCTAAATTTGCAAAATCAGCAGCCCATTTAACTACCCTGAGATGGACTATAATACTGCCCTGTTTCGAAAGGCCTTGTGAGGATTCATTAGTTACAATCCTTTGAAGATGGAAACTACAAAATTGTAGTATTCTGCTGACACCATAATCCTCTCCAGGTTCCTAAGTGTCATCAGGGAACTCTCTGAGGAAAGCAGTTGTTTTCAAATTGTGTATACAATACGTTATCACAACTATTATGTATGCATGAGTTTTTATATCTGCTTGGATTTTCTTTGCTGCATTTTTTTTCTCTTTAGTTTGATTGATAAGATCTCAAGAAGAAATTAATTTCTTCATTTTGTGGTGGTGCTACCCTGGGAATGACTTAGCCTTAGCCTTTATGTGCACCGGTTAGTAATTACTGGTCTCGCTGGAATTTAAGTGTGCTATTACGGGTCTTCTTGTTGTGTGAATTAGGTCTCTTGGTACATCTGTAATATTATCTTGGAGTTTGTTTGTGGTTTAGGTCCATTTTATAATCCTGAAAAACTTATGATGCATTAATGCTTCATTAATTTTCAAGAGGGTGTATGCTTTTAAAGAGCTAAGGTGAATAGATCAGACACTTTGTTATTTCATTTGAAGTCCTCACATGAGCTGTATTTCTAGAAGTGTTCTAATTATGTGGAGCATTGAAAGCTGGGGGGAAAAGGAATGGAGTAAGGTGTTCTTGCTTCTTGACTTCCAGCAGTGCTGATAAAAATCCATGAGGCATTCATATCAGAAACAGATGAGGAGTTTCAGTTCACCACCTTTCCTGTTTTTGAGTAGGATGTTACTTTGGGTTCAGTTCTGACCCTTTTTCTTGCTGGGTATCTCTTTACTCTAGAATTAATTTCACTGATTTCAGTTAATTCATTCAGATGTATGATCATCACTGCCTTCATTGTTGCCCTCTCTCCAAGGATTTTGTGTTAGGTTTCATTAAATTCAGGTAAAGGAAATAGCTATACAATTTCCATTAACTTTGAAACAAGCTCTGAAAAATCGCACTTTGCATGTTCCCATTTTGTATCACCATTGAGAACCAATGACTTTAGCTGTATATTGCCTAATGCCACAGGAACACATTCACAGGCAGTAGAGCTCAGTGTCATTCCATGGGCTTTAGCAGACTTTCAGCTACTTACATCAGCAATGAATAACATGTAGCCTTTAAACGACATGAGTGTGTGTATGGCAAGATGAGTAGGTTGTATTCATCAATGGTATAAATTCCTGGATTAATACAAGGGCTGAATTTATGGCATCTATTTACCTGCAGGCTCAAAGCTGCCTCCATTATTCATTTTGAGCAGGATGCTGGAACTGTGTTGTTCCTCTGATCCCAGATTAAATTCATTGCTGTTGTAAAAGCATATAACTCCTTGAGTTCCAGTGAAGTGGCACGGGATTTCACCGGCCGCAGATTCATTGTATGATTTCATCCAAGTCTCCAACACAATTGGAGAGTGAAACAAGGCTGAAACAGACTGTAATGGCTTAAAGGATGAGCAGAAAGGCTAGAAAAGGTGATCAGATATGAATGAATAAATGAATGAATGAACAAATGAACTTACTTCTGATTCCTATTAGACTCTGCAACTCTATAGATTTCAAAGATTAAGCAGTACATGTTATAGGAGGCAGAGTGAGCTTGGTTTGAGGGAAATAATAAATGAACCTGTACTTCTGTTTGCATTTCCATGGTGGGAAAAGTATCTATAGCTTTTTAATTAATGTATGCTGCTGTATACATCCTCACATACACAGTTGAGAATGCATCTTGCTCTATGTTCTGTGACAAATTTCTCTGATGTTCTGGCCCAGCAAAGTAGATACTCTGTGTTGGTTCAGGTAAATTAGCGCTGGTGGGTTTTGTTCAGCTGGATGTGATATCAACTAATTGTGTTGATGGAGCAATTATTTTCACCATCTAGCTTACTACACCTCATTAGTCCCACCTGCGTTTCTAGTTTGCTGTAAAATGACATCAGGAGGGATAAATTGCAGCATTTTGCAAGAGAGGCAGAAAGCCTTATAAAGGAATATTTGGGGCTTAGGTTATCTGGACAAGTGTGGTGGATAGTTAGGGATTGCTGGGTAAGTGTAGAAGCTAGATATGTCTGCTGAAAAGGTTAACAGTGGTATGGTTACTCATTCTATAGTTCTAGTCTCTGATATTATCAGGTTTTGTTCTTCTGTGAGGTATGTGGTATTTGTCATCATCCTTCTTCAATAGGTTGAATCTTCTTTAGGAGCCTAGATTCTGTGGCATTGCTTTTTCATTAAGATTATCTCTAGCAGTGGGATAGAAAGGTCCTGTAACTAAAATAAGTGTGTGAGAGAACCTGCAGCTTTACATCAAAGAAGACTTTATAAAGGAACATTCTTTGACTGGTCACTCAGCTAAGATGCAGTAGCAGTCAAGATCTCTCTGGAAAACATGAAAGCTCATACTGGGCAGGCACCTGGGGTGATAGTAGACTTAAAAGGGTAAAGAAGGGAGGACTAATGTTTTAAACTACTTTAAAATTGTTTACTTGGTTTAGAGTAGACATACGCTCTGGTTATGATAGCTTGAGAACTGATGCTCTTAGATGAGTGCCCATACCTGTCTTTGTATGAACTTTTAAACCAGAAGGAGTAGGTCAGAACTAGGTCGCACTGGGAGATTCAATATGAGTCTTAAACACAGTTCAGCCTTTATATGTAAGTGTCTATAGTTATGGCACCCATTTAAATTTGTGGAAGACCGGGTGGGATTCAGGTGTCTAAGTATGTGTGTCTTTGTCTCTTGAGAATTTCCGAGACATCCACTTGCAGCTGGTGCATCTGACACAGGGCCTTTGGAATACCCATGTCTCTCTGCAGTGGTAACTGAACTCCAGGCTAACTGTCCAAGGGTGTCTCAGATGGCAATCCATGAGATGTTCAGGGATTTGCACTGAGCTCTTAAGCAGTACAGTTGGAAGAGTCACTGGATCAATTCAGTTTACCCTAAAGTGGTTCAGAGGGTAGGTGAGAACCATGTATCATTGCATATATGACACAAGCGTTACAGAAAACACGTGCCCATTTGGAAGTCGTTATAGGCTTGATAGGGAATGTAAAATGGCTCTGGTCTCCTACCTTTGGACAACTGCAACACCTTGCAGGCCTGACTGCTGTATTCACCAATTCTCTGTTGACAAAAGCAGGACTTTAGACACCTTACTTGTGCAGACACCTCCACAGAAATAGTTAGGTGTGTTCATGTTAGATCCTTTACCTCAGCACTGAAACAGAGAGATCATGCAGAGGCTGATTTGACCAATGGGTTGTGCTCCAGTAAGTCCTTGCCTCCTGCACCTGAAGCTGCTCTGTCTTGCTGGGGATTATGCTTGTCTGTGCTAAAGCATGCATGTGCTGGCAAAAGCCAGAGGTCTTAAGGACAGCTCTGAGCAAAAGAGAGGCTGTTGGTAGCAGTGTGATGGCTGCTGCACTGATCAAGGCTGTGAAGGTTTTTGTGCCCTGATGGCAGATGCTTAAGAATTGCATCCCATGAGCTTACACTTGTGTTCTTTTCAATATATAATGAGACATACATAGAACTTCCAACTGTGTGATGGCAGCAAAGTGACTATGTATACCTGGGACACCAAAGTTTCCATCTTTCCACTGTCCATCAGTGGGCAGTAAAGTGGAGCACGGCATAATATAATATTCTTTAACAAGGGGAGTCTTGCTGATAGTTGAGCATATTTAAATTAGGGAATGTAATTTCTTACTATGCAGTGAAAGACAGTATTGTTGACTGCCAATATCCATAACATTACAGGTAATTGCAGCTGTGAATGAGCCATGCTCTTGTTTAATTAAATTTACTTGCCCAATAATTGAAGGCTTATTGTAGTATAATTGTAATTGTAGTATACTGTGTTATTTCTGAACAATGGAAAAGTAAAGGCTAAAGGGTATCCAGTGGAACAAACTATCCCCTGCGTGCAAATAAATTGTCCAGTTGCTGTTATAAACAAGAAGCATTGTGTTCTGCCAGATTTGCAACAAAGAAGTCATTATATGTTTGGCCTGTGTGTTGAAGAACAATAATCTCTGTTTCCAAATTAAACCCATAATTAACCTATTATTATGAGTCCACAACACAAGAATGAAGAAAATGATAGTGTTAGGCCCCTCTGAGTCTCAGATCCCCAATTAGCAATCAGTGATTCAAATTTTTTTCCACATGAAGATTGCTTCATGCCTGACTCTCTTGGTTACGGAGGCATCACTACATAGCCTGAGTCACGGAAATGCTTCTCTTATTACCCACCTGCCAAGCAGAGCATTGCCAGGAAAGGCAAAGCCTTGTTGGGATGTACCTCAAATCCTTGGGAGGCAATTTAAGCTCTGTTGGTTACTGAAAACCAGAAAATGATATGTGGGCCCTCTCACTGGTAAACAGTGGTGACAGATTTTCTTTCTTTCTTTTTTTTTTTTTTATTAGCTAATAAAAATAGGCTGAAATCACTTCTCATGCTGTTCTTTAGGGTTGCATTTCATTTTCTTTTGGGTATGGCCAGGAGTCTTGGTCTTAATAAATCATAGAAAATAGAGTAAAAAAAGACAAAGGTGATATTTCAAGATTTCTACCCCAAAGCAAGTGCTCTAAATTACAATAGAGAATATACTGATGTGTGTGCATGTAAATATTTGTTCACATTGTCAGATGTTAAGGTGAAGATCCTCATAAATTTTAAATTTTGTGTGTGTTATTAATGCTTCATTGAATTTAAAATGAAGACATTGTTCAGATCATCTGGGCACAGTAACAAATAGCAAAAGTCAGTAAAAAGTCCCTGGGTACATCTTTAGTATCACCTAAGCTTCTGTAGCAAAGGAGTGAGAACACTGCAGCAAAGGAATTTGCTACGTTATTTAACCTGGCTGACAGCACAAAAACAACTTCAAATTTTGAAATACTAAACTTCTATAAGTCAGAAAATAGAACAATTTTAACGTGACTCACATCCTATCTTCAAGTCTAAGGTTGAAGCTGATTGTGCAGAGTCTGGAATACCCTGCAGGGGTAGGGTCAAAACAAAAGCCAGAAGACTGTATTTTTTTCTTTTAGTAATGGAAACTTGGAGGAAAAAACATGATCCAGAGCAAGAAGTAAAGAAGTTCCAGGTAAAATATGTTTTAATGACATATTATCATGACCAAGTTTTCTATTCCATCTGTTATTCAAGTAGCTTCATTTCTTGACACTTCTGTTTTTTTGCCTCCTGAGTGCCTTTGAAGAGGCTTCTTTAACCACTACCTTCCTTAAATTGCTCCTTCCTTGTGCCCAGGTCAGTTCTCCAGCCACATCACTTTCTGCCCTGCACACCCGTGTTTTGGTGGTAAGCAGATGTTACACTGCTTAGGCACTGAGGCCATTGTCAAAGTGATCATGAAACAGGTTTTATTTTCAGTAGAGGTTCCTTTGCTTCCTGGCTGCTTCCTGGCCATGTGATCCTAGTTGCTTTACCATGAATGATCTAAATTGGCACAGTTGCACAGTAGGAACACTGCTCTGCTCCAAACTGGGACACTCAGCCATGAGCCCAGCTGTCTACTAGTCCAGTTAAATATCACTGTCCTGGATCCTGGTGTTTGGAGTACAGGTCTCTCCCTGCCCCTTTGCATATGTTTTTTTTTGACTTCCAGGTCACAGCATATGCATGAAATAACTCACCTGCTTGGGTGAACAGAGGCATTGATGCACACGGCTGGAGGATTCAGTCCAAGAATTCACTTTTTAATTCTGAGTGCATTAGATAGCTCTTTGCTCTGTGTTCTGAGTATCCCTGTAGGGACCTTGTTTTCAGGACACACGTGGAGTGGAGGAACTGTCTCTGTCTTGGGAAGTGCGATATGTGACAGAAAAGGAAGGAGCTGGATTTCTAATCTAGCTCCAAGGTTTACAGAAAATCCAAGAGAGACCCTAATTTTTAATGACTTAGATATACTGTGTATATGTATATTTTTAGATGACAGAATGAACAGTTCTCAACATTTCATCCATCTTCCTAAAGACAGACCACTGGGGTGACCCTGCTTTGCTGTACCTTATCGGCTCCTATACCCAGCATCACTGTGGGGATTGCACACAGAAGTGGGTGCCAAGGGGACTGGTGGAGCAGTGATGTGAGTGTGCTTCCTCTCTTGTGTCTTCCCTCACACTTGCTGTGGCTGGAGCAAGCTGCAGTGCTGATCTGCCTTCTGCACTCAAATCCACACTGGAGAAAATTTCCCTGAGCTAGACAGAGTTGCAGCATGTGTGGCACATGGTCTGTACAGTTCAGCTGCTTTGGTCATTAGTGGGGTGCTCTAGAGGCTGCCTGGGTAGGCTCATATGTCGTATTAACAGGTGCTCTGCTCTCCCAAGCAGTGTCCTTCAGGTGCAATGAAAAGCTGCAATCCTGTCTGCAGACAGGTACTGCTGATCTGATGGTACATCATCTGAGTGGAAATAGCGGTGTCCTACCAAGTATTTAAGAAATCATAAATTGTTTGTCTGCACCCTTCCTCCCTCCAAAAACATGAAGATTGATTAAAAATTTTAAGTTCAGAAAGTAAAATAAGTCACTCAACCAGCACAAAAATAAGGAAGCAAGTTTTCTTTTGGGTTTGGTCTTTGGGTCCCAACCCCTTCTCTTTTCCCCTGGTGACCCTGCCTCTGCCGCATGTTCCCAGCACCCTTGCAAACAGGTCTAGAAGTCTGCACATGCTGACTGGCAGCCCAGGATCTGTTTGTTGAATGCCTGCCTTGTACAAACTGAAATTTTTTAGATTTTTTGTCCCCCTCCAAATTACGGTGAAACTGGCAAGGAAGGGAGAAAGTTGCTGGGACAGCTCCCTACCAGATGGCCAGCATGATAGCACAAGTTGTGTTCCTCTAAGAAAGAAGATGACAAAGTTTATGCTTTGCAATTTTCTTCTGAATTTAGAGCCTCCAGTGTTTCTTTGAGTCACTGGGAAACAAGGAGGGTAAATTTTATTTGGAAAAGAATAGTAAAGGTGTTATTCTTATCTAAATGAGTGAATGTGGGAGCTGTGAATGCAGCACTGCATATCTTGAGAAGGGCTAAAATTATAAACTGGCTACAGATGGCATGGAAGGAGTATGCCAGTTTTAGTGCTGGGGTTTTTGGTTTTGTTTTGTGGGTTTTGTTTGTTTTATTTTGGTTTGATTTTTTGATTTTTTTGCTACCTGCCCTCAGTGAGTTATATTGTTTATTATCCAGAAAGGGAGGAATTTGTTCAGATAAAGAATTGTTTATTTCTGTTTCCTTCAGGTGATTCCTGTTTGTGGCCATAGCCCTCTCATCCTTGGCAGTGTTGCTGTATGCCTACTATCTACCTCATAGGTAGGTAGGTAGGTATGGAAACATTTTTCTAAATCTTATTTTTTTTGAGCTTTGATCATTCTCAGTGCTTTTGCCTGAACTATTTCTAGTTACACTGCATCTTTCTTGAACTGTGGTACCTTAAGGAGACATTGTATTTCAGCTGAGAATTCTGGTAGTACTGAGTAGAACAGAAGAATTTTTTCGTATGTATTACAGACTATATTTCTGCATGTGTACCCCAGTATGATGTTTGCTCTCTTTGTGATATCATGACAGTGTTTACGTTCGGCTGTGGATTACCACTGCTGCCTAAGGGTCCTTTTCTTCTTACTCTCTGAATTTGTATGCTCCTGCCTTCATGTGGTGCTCTTCATTTTCCACTTTGATTTTCATCTTGCTGCCTTGCAGAAGCCCACAGGAACTTTCTCAGCCTTTGGCTGCAGCCTTCTGAGAGCCTTGTTCTTGTGCTTAGCTGAGGAGGGAGACTGTGTGAGCTTCAGCAGAGCTTGTACAAGGGAACAGGTGTTTGTACCAACAGCTTTATACTGAATTACAAGTCACTGTTATCGCTTGCACAGAAAATGGTGTACAAAGACACTTTGACTACAGGTCTGTCTCACTATATTAAAAAATCAAGTTATAAGCTGTTTAAGAAAATAGACAAGTGGTGTCAATGCATCTTCTAAATAATCCTCTAATTTTTTGCATTGCCTATTGCCTTATATCAAGTACAGAATGTCCACTTTTCAAATTAATATTGAAATTCCTTATGATACTGTCAGCTGTTTTTCAAAACATGGCAGTTATTGCTCTCCCACAGGGGGAGATAGCTCAATGATGAGGAGGATGCTTCTGCAGCTCCCTCTCGTAGTAATAAATAATACAATGTATGGTGCTGCTAGGTGTGATTTTTTATAAAGTAACATTTCAGTAAAACTGCTTACCAAACACACTAAGTATGATTTATAGGCATGAAATTATGACTGTCTGGAATTCCTGAGAAATGAATTATTTATTCTTGTAGTCAGAAGGCAAAGTTTCCTATATTGAAAAATAGTTGATACATCTTTAATTACAGCCTAGGCACAATGTGCACATTGTGCTTTTTAACCACCCACTGACAAACATTAAGGTGCAGTGGACCTGCATTTCCTAATGTTTGAAATTGCTCCTAGGATCCTGCAGAACCCATGAGAAAATTGCAAAGAATTCTTACTTATCCCTTAGCAAGTCTGTCTCGGCTGAATAAAACTTCTAAGTCTTTCTAAAGGCTTCATTCTTAAGATCTTATATTTAGGTGGCCCCCTAATGGTGCACCAGAATCTCAGCTTAAGGTGCCCAGCTGACTTTCAAATACTTGCTTTTAATTATCATTCTTTTCTTTCCCCTGGGATTATTTTTGAAAATGTAAGTCTCGGCTGCATGTACTTAAGAAATTGTCTTGTGTTGACATTTCTCCCGTGTATAGAAAAGCAAAGCAAACCAAAGTAAGAATTCGATAGCTCAAGCAAGATTTCCACTGCCATGAGAATACTTGGTTCTCTTTTTCTTTCCCTCTAAGCAGCAAGCACACTATGTCTAGACTTCAGTAATCATTTCAAACAGCAAATGTAAGGTTGTAGGAAACAGGCTGTGAAAAGAAACAACAGATGAGAGATGCTAATTACATCGTTTGATGTGCTACTGGAGCTCAGATAATGCCAGCAAGGTAAAAGGACTCATAAAGGCTAGAATATGCACTCATGCTTAAGATGATGTGGGAAGCTATCACCAAAAGATACTCTGAAGAGGATTTATCAGGATGGAAAATAGCAAATGTCTCAGTCCTCACTATTCATTAACTGTAATGTAAACAACTTAATTAACTAACGTATAGGAAGACTGTTAATTTATTACAAATCCCATTAGGAAGTGAGCTGAGCATCTAGAGAGTGGAGAATAACACAGAAATAATAGGATATATTGCAAGGATGCAGAAATGAGCCAAACCTGTAGCTCACGGGGTCAGTCTCTACTCTTGGGATTCATTTCAAGGCTGACTACAAGAAGCTAAAAGTGTGAATGATCTCCCACAGGCTTTCAAGGTGTTTTAAAATATAAATGTGGCTCATATAATATCCTTCCTCTTTTAGAGGGGTTTGATCCAAAATGTAGTCTCCACCAGTCCTTCCATCCCTGATCCCAGTGCACATACATGTGCACATATGTCCAAGTCATGTAATCATGTTCTTAGCACAACTGGGTTACTTATCCGATATATGGCACATCTATGGAACAGAAGGCAGGGGCTGGTGGATAGAAGTGTGTTTTAGAAAGAAGTAACTATAATCTGGAAAAAAACAGAAGCTCATCACACTCTGGGAATAGTCAAAGTCAGTTTTCCATGGAAGGGACACCCTAGAAGAGCAGTAATATCTCAGATATTAATAGTGACTAGCATGGCAGCAGGACATAAGCATCTGACATGGGAGACATCATCACCAAAGGTGGCAGAATTGTGCACTTTGGCCACTGTTCAAGAACTTTCTTGGTTTAAAAGCAGAGTGACACCTCCTTGTTGCTATTTGGTCTCTGGTTTGCAAAATCAGATGCTTTTTTATCAGCTAGTTTAGAATTAACAGTGAGGGGAAAGGATTGGTAAAAGGATGACCATGGCTTTGTTTAGATTTCGGACATTACTTTTCCAATAATTAGCAGGGGTACACTGATACCGGTCAGTGTCATGTGGATATAATTTACCCATTTTTAGTCCACTTCTGCTGTCTGAAACTGTAAGTCCTGTTCCCAGAGAACAGAATTATTAGAATAGTTATATGACAAATTGTGTTGTCATTTACTCATTAAAGGTTTTTTTATGAAAAAAGCATCACAATGAAAAATAACTTATTTTACCATTTTGAATTGTGCTTTTGCTGTGATATGTTTTTCTGTTTCTACCCCTGTTCAGCTTTGACAGAAGACTAACATTGTGCATCATTTCTTGTAAAAAAGGAACATAACCTTGTGCAGATTATGTTGATTTCCCTAAGAAATATTATCCACATTTTCCTTTCTCATAGCAACTTGTTTTGTGGACTGATGTATATTTAAACAGTACAATGATGATACAGTGTAAAACTAGGTATTTTGTGCTATAGCATAAAGCAGAAAGGTGAACTGCACTTCTGTTTTTCAGTCACAGAAAGGCAGTTCCTTAATTTCATGCCCTAGGAAAACACCTGTTTCACTGGTGCAAGGTATTGGTTGCTGTGCTGGGTGCTCCTGGATAATGTCTGTATGAACATCTGTAGGTCTTTAATAACTTGTTTAGCCATAGGTGTACTGGAGTAGACTAGAATTAAGTAGCGATTATTTCATGCATCAATTAAACAACAGTGATGGCATGTTTTTCAGCTTCTTGCTTATCTGCAGCCAACCAGCTGTCTGTTCCTTTCTCTACATTAATTTGTATTTGGTTTCCCTCTATAGGCACATCAAGAACAAAATTAATTGAAACCCATTGGTTTCATTCTGTGATCATTTATCCTAGTGCTTTATTCCCTTCATACAAGAAAATGTGGTTGCTGTTGCTAGTTTAATTTTGTTTACATCACCCTTTTAAAGGTGGCAAACCAGTGGACAGCTCTTTCCCCTCCTGTCCTTGCTATATTGCCTCCTATTCTTCTGGTACTTGCAGAATTTGTTCTGCCTCCACAGTAGTGTCTACAGAAAAAGTCATGCTGCCAGTTTTATCCAAGAGAGGCTGCTTAACCCACCCTTCTCTCCCCAGGCTGAGGTTCCATGATTAGAAGCAAGTCTGGTCATAAGACAGTTTAGTTTCACTTTACTTCATAGCCTTCATAAGAAGCAAAAACTGAAGTAAGATAAGCAAGGACGAAGTGTGAAGAGAAGGAAGAAGAAGACTCAGAAAGAAAAAGAGACTCAGAAATCAAATACATTCAGTTTGCCACTCAGGCAACAGATTTGTCAGTGGGGATACCCAAGGTGGATCAGAAATAGGAGTGGAACAGTGGTAGTGCAGAAGAAAGAGAGACCAAAGGACACTTAGGCAGGAAGTGGACAGGACAAGAGCAAGTAGCAAGAATAGAGGTGAGTGTGAGACCAGTCTTTTTTCTATGTGTGACTACAATGACCAGAGCTTCAAAAGTTCAGCTGAAGACAACAAATTCAGAAAATATGTGTACCTAACTGAAGGAAAACCAGTCATAAAGGACAATGGCTAATGACCTAAATGCAAATCCACCTGCAGCGTCTATGTGAGTAGTTTAGTAATTTTCAGGGTAATTTAGGTGTATGCACGATGTAAGTGCAGGTGTGTGTGCGTACCAGGAGAGGAAAGTGGAAACTACTGTACCTGTTACAACATGTCCATAAATAGCACAGATTGGATGACTTAAGGTTGAGCTGGAAACAGAACCATAGAGCTGAAATAATTAGGACTACTCCTTGGAAATATTTAGTAAATTCTAAAATCATCACCACAGGATCAGTTTCAAACATCCTTAAATGTCCATTTTCTTGCTTACATATGCATGATCAATCTCAGACAACTTTATATCCAAAAGATATTTAAGTAATGTTTCTCAGGCAGGATTCACTTTCAACCAGCCTTCTGCAGGAGTGCAGAGGGTTGATTTTTAAGAGATTGAATTGCTGTCTTGTGTATGAGGGAATGATATGGACATTGTCAGTACTCCAAAATACTCTCTAGAACACTACCAACAAACATTTCATCTGCCCATGGAAACCCAGAAATTTCTGTGTCAAACCAATCATTGGGTACTCTTGTTTCTCAAATACAATTAGCATTGCACATCTGAAAGGGTGGACTTAAACCCATGATGAATATCACAGCTAAGTAAGGGTGATGCCTAACAAGGAGCAGAAGATGTAAGGGACAGATGGGTTATTATAATAGTGAACAAATATACTCACTTAACTTCTCTTTAAATTATGCCACTTTATTGCTAAATACTAGGAAAAATCTAACTTCCCCGTTAACAAGAGTCTATATGGGAGAATTATTTGAGAATGTGTAACTATAGGGTGTGCTTGCGCTGTGAAAGTGCAAAGCCTTTACTGTGTAAGCTTTGTGCTAAGTAACAGCAATGAAGTAGCAGATCCGAGCCTGAAAATGTGACCAAACCCTTGCTGTTGGACTTCAGAAAGACTGAAGCTGCAGGTGACTCTTCTAGAATGTCACTGTGACGAGTGACTCCCCTGATCAGCCGTTGTGTCAACCTGTGCAGATGTTTTTGTTTGAATTTGTGCAAGTTCATGTGAACCCTGCAAACTAAACCCAGTGCTGTCTCTGCAAATAACAATGAATAACAATTAAGTGTCACGGTAAATTCATGCTGCATCAGAAAGTTAAGCCTTCAATAAGTTTTAGAGCCTAAAACCACAGAAGCAAGAAATAAATGATAGTGACTCATGAGTGCTACAGAAAAATTCTTCTGAATTAGTAACAATATTGATGTGCTGCTTTCCTGTCAGCACATCAACCGCAAGTATCCAGAGGCTGTTGGTAGAGTGTACAACACAAGACTTTCATTGTGGGGAGTGACTAGTGATGATGAATGTCCCATTCTACTCATGGATCCTTCTGCTGCCACTTTGCTACAGGGTACAGCAAAACCTGTCATTATTTAAAGCACTGGTCAGCCTGAATAAAGCTGGCTCAGAAAAAAGCTGCCGGGACACATTCAGTGAAGGGTCCAGCGCTTAAACTGTTTATGATACCTTAACACTGGATTCCTTTATTCAGAGCTTCAGTGACTTGGAGCCAGGTGAGGGAATAAGCTACACCTTGGTCGGACAGGTCCAAATCCCGGAACATAATGGCTGTTGATTGCATTTTTCTGTCTCTTTGTTACGGATTACAATTCCTTGAGCAGCTTAACTGTCAGAAATAGCACCTGATTTGTGCTTGTCTACTGGCCCTAACTGATATTTTGTATTTTATTTCAGGCTTGCTCTTTAGCAATTAACATGCTATGAGTTTGGCTGATAATTAATGTTCATTCAATTTACCTCCCACTTTAAGAAAAGTTGTTCATAATTCTCTGGGAATTGTGTAAAATTGACTCAAGGTTTTGAGGTATTTTGTAACTGGGAAGCAATGATCAAGGAAGAAGTTTCACACAGATTTAGTTACAGCAACTTGTACTATGCTATTAGGTCTTCTCCAGTGAGGTCCCATGAATCCCCACTGGCTCTTATTCAGTTAGCATGTGAAATTGTTAACTCCTGATTTTACATATTTATTGCTGGGGGGGCAAAAGGTGTCATTGGAATTCATTTGGCCTACAAAAGTCCATATTCTTCTTCAGTTTCTTGGGAGTCATGATAGTCTATGTTCAGTGTGAGGACTCAAGCAAATTTTAGTTGCCCAAAAGGTTGGGCATGTATTTTCAGTGCTCCACCATGGCTATGGGCAATATTATCAAACATTATCCTGTGTGGGAGGGACCAGCATGGCAGCAACTTTCTTGTTCATTCCCAGTAAAAGTTGTAACATAATTTTTCAGGTATTATTGCTATAAATTATTACTGCCATGGGCCAAATTCTGTTTATATTTTTATCCCTTGCTGAAACATGATAGTATTCCAAGTCCTGCTTTTGGTTAGACAGACTATATCTCTTGTCACTGCCATTTGTGTAAGTGCGGAGTTTGTAAGAAAGGTTTATATGACAGTGTATAACAAAGCTCACATGTGAATCCTCAGTATTCTTCTTTTCCTTTCTCTCATTTCCGCCCCCCCCTGCATTATGTAGCTCTTGAACTACTTGATACTGCTTTTCCAGTCTTTTGTCCGTCTTTGCCAGATAAATGGCATTCCTTTGTCTCCTCCAAGTGTTGTAGTGCTGCTTGCACCTCATCTTTCGGCGCAAACTTCTGGGTCTGGCAGCAGCAGGATTTCTACTTTCTTCTCTTTACCTCCCTTCAGCATCACCCAGAGCCTCAGTGCTGAGCGCAGGTCATGCACCCTCCCCTTCTCTGAGACCAGCTTCTCCTCAGCTGCTGTTGCCAAGAAGGTGAGAAGATGGTAGTGGAGGAAGATTGCTGCTGCTAGGATCAGTAGTGAGAGACTGAGACCAGCTAACTCTGGAGGAGAGTGTAGACAAGTTGTGTAATGGAGCTGGGAGCTTACAAATACCCAACCCCTGCTCCAATTTCCCACTACTTGGTGCCTCTCATAGGCATGCAGCACACCCTATTTTCTGTCTCACCCATTCAAACTCCATTGTATGAGAGGAGTGTTACATGCATATGATGCTCATCTCTCTAAAATTCAGCCTTTAGGTCTTCTCAACAGCAAAAATATAATACATGCATATAATCAGGGACTAGTTGCAGAAAGTTTTGATTAATCTCATGAACATTGGAGGCAAACTGTGGGAGCCCTAAACATCCATGTTGCTAGACAACTGCATCTGCACATGGATCATCAAGAGACAAAGTTTTTACAAAGCAAAATGGAGGAAACCATCCTGCATCGCTGTCTGGATGACTAGGATATTCCTTGAAAAGTCACTGAATCCTGTCACTCAGGCTTCCTCAGTCTGAGTGACAGGCTTCAGTCTTGGGCAGTATCTTTTTTAAGGTCCAACTCAGTGTAAGAATCACTAATAGTGAACAGGGACAAAAACTGGCTGGGATGGCTCACCTGCCTCCTGTTCTGGTCCCCACACCACAGTGGGTGGGCTGTTACCCCTGTGACAGCTGTCCTTGGGCAGCAAAACACATGCTGTGAGGTGCGTTGGTTCATCAATGTATTTCTGTAAGGGGTAAATCCATTTTTGAGCAGTGAATCAGTGTATAGCACAGCCTGTGCTTCACTCTTGGGCCACTCTAGCCATGAATATACCCAGAATGGTACCACCGGGTTTGGTTTGTCCTCTGAGAAGCAGAGATTTTCACCTCTGCTGTGTCAGAGAGAAGAACAAGAATAAGAATTTAAGTAAAATTGGACAGAAGTTTATAATTTCTGTACTTCTATAGGTTTATTGTCATGGATACTTTTCGCTATATGCACATTGTGGATGCAAGTTTTGTTCTCTTGTCTGTAAAGCTATGAAATTACTTCCTTTCCCAATAGAAAAAGTGACACCATCACTTTGAAAAACATACTTATATGATCTATTTTTCTGGTTTTTATTAACTCAACGTTTTCTCCTACAAATACGATTTGTCATTCACCAGAAGATTTGAAATGTAGACTTAAGTTACACATAGGTATAAAAAGCATAAAACAGCACACACGGTACCACTGTTTAGACCAGAAAACATTGTGTTGTCCCACAGATAAGAGCAATATTCAAGCTCAGCTCAGTTGTCTTCTGCCTCAGGGATTCAGTCTTCAAAACTGCAGATGCTTCTGCTTCTTCTCCCTCAGCTGGTGAAGCCCTGCTGGCTTTCCCCTGATGTTTCTCACCCATGTCTGGAGAATGGACCAAGGAACCACAGGGCAATCCCAGTCTGCTCCACCAGAGGCTGCAAAACCTTCGGCTCCTACTGGCTCTTCAGAAATGTTTCCTCCTTCTCTTAGTATTTATGTACAATATATGAAGGGATACGATTTTTGTCTTTGATTTAGACATATCTCTTGACTCATACTTAAACAATAACTTGAAAAATATTTTACAAAGAAAAAGAACATTGTTCATCTGAATGTCATCATTATTATATTGCTATATTTTATATCCTATTATTAATATATACAAAATTTCTTAATTGCCTTTTACAGATGCATGGAAGCATATAATATAACAGTTTTAAAGTATCCCATCTTTAGATTTTTTTTTCCTTGGCTCATGTCAATCTTTAATAAACTATGGTTGCTTGGAGAATATAGGAAGTATTTGGAATGTTGTTTAAAGTTTAATAATAACTGGTAGCATTGTCCATTTGCAGCCTGAATGGTTGGAACACCTGTCAGGGCAATCTGGTAGAGATAGCAGCATCATAAGACTTAAACAATCATGAGGGCTGTTAATGTGCAGTGTCAACAGGTGCCAAGTCCTGTTCTTTATTTGGGGCTTTTCTTTTCTTCGGCTGCGTTTTGTTGTTGTTTTCCCTCTGTTCTCGGTTTTGTCTTCGGGCTGCTCGACCTTTGCTTTCCTGCCTTGTCTCCTTGCTTTCATCTTTGTTGGACTTTTTTCTTTTCTCCTCCCTATTTTTTTTCCCTGAAAAAAAATGATGGCACATTAGAAGATTTGCTCAGGCTATTGCAATTTCTGTGTCCTTCACTTTGCCATAAGCTGTGAAACCAACCCTGGATTAGCACATCCTGTTAGAAGCTGGACTCTGGTATTAAGTATTTGGAAATGTCCCACTCTTCATCAAACTAATAAATTTGGCCACTGGACTAGCACGTCCCTTCAGTCCAGCTCTGAGCAAAGAGCTGAGAGCTCCCTGGGTAGTCCTGGTACTTTAGAGCCGGTTTAAGTGTCTCACACACTCATTTCCTTTCTTCCACAGCCAGGGGCATAACTCCAGTATTATACCACCGGTTTGTGGACAACATCAACAGCTGAAGCCAGGTAACATGGAAGTTAGCAATTTTGTTACTCCCCTTCTCTGCCAAAGCTCAGCATCTCTGCCTCTCCCCTCCCTTAACCTCCACCACACCCACATCCCCAAGGATTCTTGGTATTACAACATGAATCCCGTGACAAAGTGTCAGCTCCAGCGCAGGTACATGATCATCTTCAGCCTAAAATGCGGTATTCCAAGTCTCAAGTCAAGCCTTAGACAAAATTAGGTATTCAAGAACTTTATTGCTTTAAATACTTATAAACAAGATGTTGAGGATTTTGTTGCTGCTACAGACCTCTGCAATAAAGCATCCTGTCCCCTTAGGAACATTAAAACTTTGTATATTTCTGTAGGGGTGATATTATAGAGTGCATTTATGCTTACAAATAAGAAGAAGATTCCTTATACTGAGTGCGATGTGGCACTGGAACAGGTCGCCCCACAGAAACTGTGGATACCTTATCACTGTCAATGTTCAAGTCAGGCTTTGAGCAACCTGATCTAACAAAAGATGTCCCTACTCACAGCAGGGAGCAGTTGGAAATAGATGATCTTCAAAGGTCCCTTCCAACCCAAATATTTCTGTGATTCTATGATTCTACTCCTTCTATTTGCTTTACAAACCAATGCAGGAATGACATTGGATTGAACTTGTATCTACACACAGGCCTAAAAGAGAATGATTTTTTTTAATATTTTTTTTTCTATGTGGAACTGGTTTGTCTACTGAGCTACACCACTGAAATTCACCTGTGGTTAGATGAATCCCGATAGTATCTTCAAAGGCAACCTCACTTAATACTTTCATGATGGAATGTGGTATTGACCTGTATGCCTCCTTACTTGGAGAAATTTCTGGACGAGTATTGAAAAGCATCTGGCCAAACTCTCTTTTATGATCTCCCAATAATGACACTACTATTATTAATTATTATTAATAATAATCTATCCCTCTTTGTTGCAGAAAAACCCATACGTTTTGCAGACATAATCCAGGCTGTCCTACACCAGTGTTGGGGGAATTATACAAACCTTGCAATAGTTCTTGCTGTTGAGGTTGCTGACTGCAGGGAATTGTGCCCATTCCCAGCCTCAAAACCAAAGATGGGATTTTTTGGTGCGTCTCTGGGTTCTATAGGAGTGTGTCACAGTGGGAGAGTAGGTGCAGGGGAAGTGGCTTTGTTCTGAGAACAGATAACTATTAAAGAGGGGCAAGTCAGATAAAGGAAGATTCAGAGGAGGTGAAACAGAGAAGGCAGAAAACAAAGAGCAAGACTAAGATGTGAGAATATGCTGTATCCTCTTCTTGTGTACATCTATGGGATTATTTTACAGCTTTTCCATTCCTTACCACCACTGTCTGGGATCAGAGAGCAAGGGAAGGTTTAGACACATTAAGTGAAGTAGGGACAAATATCTGCTTTTATTGTCTGTCGTTTCTAAAACATGCAGTAAGGCTTTAAATGTAAAATGACACCTTAAATTTTAGGGTACCAGTCAGAGATTACCTGAACATAGGTCCACATATCTGCAGAATCCCTCTCTTAGTTTGTCAATGCCATATAAGATGCGCAGAGGTGAGCAAAGGAGACATGCAGAATGGGTGCGGGAGACTCAGTGAGAGCTACCACCCTCTGGGAGAACTGGGAGAGTGCCGTGCAGAAGTGAGCTTGCATCATATCCAGCTATAACGCTATCTTTTACTAATGGATAAATGACAGTATGGGATCTCATTCCAGTGGTTTGTAAATACAGTTGGCCCAAGATGAAATGTTATTTGAATGGAAACTGTCCAGACGTTCAGTGTTTGACATTGCTCACTTGGTGATTAGCCAAAATCATTCAGCTGTGACTTCCCAGCCACAATTCTTTATGTATGTTGGAATGACATGTAGTGGTTTCCCTTTCAGTCATGGACCAGAATGTATGCATTTATATGTGTGTATGTGAAGATACAAAAAAAAAAGATATCTCTGTCTAGCTAGAGACTTATCTCGGCATGGCTTCACTGTTTGTGTTTTAATCACCGGTGTCTTTATAAAGGACAAGGAAAACTGATCTCTGGAAAACACTTAAAAGTGAGTCTTAATTCTCTTCTGCTCTGAGGATAACTAGTTTGGGGTCCTTTGTGCAATTTTATATGTGATTTAATGCGACCACCTCCATGCTGTTGCCATTTCTGAGAAGATCTGCCCTCAAGACCATTACCTGTTCTGGTAATATAGTAAAGCACTACCATCTTTGCTGGTTCTTTAGTTCCTTTCATTACTATCTTTAAAAACAAGAATTTCTATATGATAGTATAATGTTATTTCCAGTCAGTCCTTGGTTCAGCTTAGACCCAAGGGAAGATTCTACCAGCACTTATCGGCTAGAATTGGGGTGTAGCTGAAGCCATATTCTTGTGTACATCTCCTTCTCTGTTCATATCCCGGTTCTCTTCTTCCCAGAGACTTGTTTTGGAATGTTTTTTATTTCTTCCCACTACTTGCTGAAACCCACTTCATAGCAGCACATTGAGCTGGACACCAGCAGTTGTGGAAATGCATTGGAAATTTGGGCATTTGGCTATCTGTGAAATGAAAAGTGAAAAAAACTTCATGGGCCATTAGGTTTATAAGCTCATCTCTGAATAAGAGATGGCCTTTCAGTACTTAAAGAGAGCTTATGAAAAAAGATGAAGAATGACTATGTATATGGACAGTTAGGGGACAGGACAAGGGAGAGTGGTTTGAAACGAAAACACATGAGATTTAATTAGATGTTAGGAGGAAATTCTTTATTGTGAAGGCGATGAGACACTGAAACAAGTCGTCCAGAGAAGCTGTGACTACCCCACCACTGGAAGTGTTCAAGGCCAGGTTGGATGGGGCTTTGAGCAACCTGGTCTAGTGGAAGGAAGGCGTCGCTGCCCATGGCAGCAGGGTTGGAGCGAGATCATCTTTGAGGCCCCTTCCAACCCAAACCATTCTATGATTCTATGGACTCCTTTGCCTTTGAAGAAGAAGACAAAGAAATTCCAGAGTGGTTTAAACATGTGAAATTTTATGCATCTATAGACATATATATGTGCATAAATCCAGATGCCTGTGCGTGTATCGGCGCCTTTTGGCCGGGCCGTGCTGCCCCGAGGGGTGTCGCGCGGGGAGCGGAGCGGGTGCAGGTGCGGAGGCGGCCGCGCGGGGGCGCCGCGGTACCGCGCCGGGAGGGGGGGCGGCTCCGCGCCCGGGGCGCGTCCGGCGGTCCCGCTCGGCGGCAGCTTCCCAGCTCCTGCCTCCTTCCCCGCGTCACCTTCTCGGGGACTAGCAGGGAACCTCTCCCGCCTCGTGCCCTTCCTCCGCGCTAGCTCTGCCGCTCCGCCGCCTTTATATTGCCCGCGGGTGAACTTTTCTTAGCCGGCCAGGAAGAGGATGTTAAAAAAAGGCAGCGTGTTGTGGCCCAGTATGGGAATATCATACTTTCCTAGTGGGTTACAGAATTCTTATAGTGATGCACTAACGCTACCAATGTTTACTTCTTCTTATAGACTCTAAATAAATAAATAAATAAATAGAATAAGTATTTTTAAATAGGAGATACTGAAGCATTTTCCAAGAGACTATTTTGCTCATGAAGATATGGATTCATGAGCATCTAATACTTCTCTGATGCTATGTATTACAACTATGGCATTACAAATATAAATACTTGCAATATGTATTACAATTAAGTAATTATTTGACATTAAAATATCTTTTATTCCAGAACCAAAACTTTGTACAGGCAACTGTACTGGAAGAATTAGTTTGCAGGCACTGTCCAGTGAGTTTTCAGCTATGTAGGAGGTACATTGCTGCTTCTAATAATAGCAAGTTTGTGTACTAATGAAAATCTGGAGACTTGCTATAATTTTGAGGAATGTGGTAGTTCAGATTAAATGTAGACATGAAATTATTTCAGATGATAATTACATGCCAAATAAGGTTCAAGGTGCTGAATTCTCATTAATCTAATTTATAGCTCCTGGTCAAAGAAACTTCTGTATCTGGATTTATGCAACCCATGTCTGAATACATTGGTAAGTATGCAAACTAGAGTATTTCCAAGAAGTCTTTGCATTATCTCATCAGATGTGGTGTTTCCACTAGATCTATAGCTGCGTTTAATGGATTACAGGGAGGAAGCGTTGGTCATGCCTTGGGTGACCTTGGTGCTCAAGATGACTGTGTGACAGAGGGTTACTTACAAAATCATGACTGACATGGATTAACTACCACAGATAACAGTTTTCATCTACTTTAGGCATTGTCACTTAGTCCCACCTATTATATTCAGCTGTAATTATTACAGGGAACTCAGTGCAGTGCACTTGTTCACTTCTCCCTTCTTTAGGCACTGAAATCCCAAACCACAATAGGAAGACATAAAATCTAATTGTGCAAACTGCTTTGCTTTGTTGGGGGGGATGTGTTACAGGGTAGGCCTCATGGAAAATGCAGAGGGATGAGAATCTGCCATCAGGCATTTGGGATGATTGTATTTCTTTCATGACTCCCATGAAGAAATTTGCCCTGGAAGAGCAGAAAGGGCAAGACGAGTCACAGAACTGTTGGGGTTGCAGGCACTGAGGAAATAGGCTCCTCTCTGGAAGGGTCCCGGTATTTCTACTGTCCCTGTCACCATGGAACACAAAATCCTCCCCACTACACTGTAATAAGCTGAAGAGCTTTGATAATAGAGCACAAGCCACTGCTGTAATATGCCACAGTGTTCTTTCACACTTCTCACAGCCTTGTCTCACCTCCTGGTGCTTTCCTGACTACAGGAGAACTGTCAGCACTGGTGCCCCAGTACTCGTGCCCCTATCCCTCTATACTCCACAGGATATGGAGACAAAACTTGAGGGTTTAGTGCCACCATACTGTATCACTCTCCTTCTCACCTTTCCAACACCCTTCTCAGAGAAGACTTTTAGTCCTCTTAGACTAAAAGTCTGTCGCACTGTCGTCATGACATGACCTGGACACCAACAGCATGATGTGCTGAGCAAAGATTCCAGGAAGATGAGCATGCCTCAGGCCTCTAAACTCACTTACTACAGCTTGGTCTCCAGTACAGTCATGCCATATTATGCAAATGAGTAGATCATTCTCATTTTCAAGAAAAGTGACACTTTTTTTTTTTTTTCTGGAACAGAGCCTGTAGCGTGTACTCACACTACTTGCTAAGATAACAAGCCTCCAAACTCCCAGCTGCCCAGTGATGCAATGGACGTTCTGCTTTCATACCCAAGCCACAAGTGTATGATTCATCTGGTATGTCTTTTTGAAATTTAAACAGCATAACTTTCTTACCAGCAATCTTTTTTTTTTTTTTTTCCCCCTAAGTATTTGGGCCCTATTTTATAATCACTAGATTTCCAGGTACCCAGAGCGGTAAGGATCAACACCTTCAGAGCAACCTAGGTGCTACATGACATTGTGCATTTCCTGGCCTTACTTACTCACAAAGATGCCCCAACTGCTGAAGAGAATATAGGTAAAATTTTAACAGAGTTAAGGTCCAAAGGCATTCAAGGAACAATTAACCTGGCCAAACCTATGTTCTCCTGCTGTTGAGATGCATGAGGATAGCCTATCTGGCTTCCCATACCAGTCCAGATAGATACAGATCTTAAAGCATGTGTCATATCCCCAGTTATATGTTGCTGTTAGATAATCCAAGATACTGGGCAAGCTCAAGAAGTGAGTCCATAGGAATCTCATGAGGTTTTACAAGGCCAAGTGCGAGGCGCTGCACCTGGGTTGGGGCAACCGCTGGTATCAATACAGGCCGGGGGATGAATGACGGAAAGAAGCCAAGAAGGACTTGGGGTTGCTGGTGGATGAGAGGCTGGACATGAGCTGGCAATGTGCACTTGCAGCTCAGAAATCCAGTTTTGACCTGGGCTGCACCAAAAGCAGCGTGGCCAGCAGTGACCAGTCACTCTGCCCTGGTGTGACTCCATCTGGAGTTCTGCATCCACCTCTGGGGCCCCCAGCACGGGTAGGGCACCAACCTGTTGAAGCAAGCCCAGGGATGGGCCACCAAGATGATTAGAGGGATGGAGCAGCTCTCCTATGAGGAAGGGCTGAGAGAATTGGGACTGTTCAGCTTGGAAAAGAGAAGGCTTTGGGGTAACATAATTGCAGCCTTCCAAGTACCTGAAGGGAGCCTAATAGAAAGATGGAAGGAGACTTTTTACAAGGACATGTAGTGACAGGACAAAGGAGAGTGGCTTTAAACTGAAAGACAGTAGGTTTAGATTAGATAGTAGGAAGAAATTCTAGAACAGGTTGTCCAGAGAAGCTCTGGATGCCCCATCCCTGGAAGTGCTCAAGACCATGTTGGATGGGGCTTTGAGCAACCTGGTCTAGTGGAAGGCATCCCTGCCCATGGCAGAGGGGTTGGAACTAAATGATCTTTAAAGTCCCTTCCAACCCAAACCATTCTGTGATTCTGTGCTTCAAATACTATCAACACTTACAGTTGGGCAGCTGCATTAGGGATCCTGGTGACTAACTTCTACTTACATGTCTGATCTTTTAAAAATGGAAATACTTCTCTAGATGTAGACTTTAGATATCTTTGTATGAGATTTATGATCCTTGATGTTCATTTGCCTCTGAAAATAGAATCTGGACTACTAGATTGAGTTCACTTGAAAAATATTCCTATTCACATTGTGTCTACTGGCTTGTTTTAGCGAGAACAGGCACATTCGGGGAAATGAGAATGTTGTTTCCAGTTACAGAAATAGCACAGGCCTGCATCACAGCCATTTGCATAAAACAGACAGAGAGGAGTGGGAGGAGGCTGAGCAGATTAGTTACGCCAAGACAGGAGATGTCAGGTTCTGCTGCTGTAGGAGATGAGAAGAAAGTTGTATCTTGTGAGGTGCATGGAAAGTCGGAAGAGATCTTTTCTTTGTGGGCTGTTTGGGATATGACACGGCTACACTCATGAGCTCATAAGCAAGGCTTATGAAAAGTCCCTGGCTTGTGATGACCTCTTTGCAATAGAAATGGGTTGGATCTGCCTTTCCTGTGCCATAGAAGAGACATTGCCAGTGTCTGAAAATATAGAATATCCACTAGTCAAAGAAGCAGCCAGAGAAGGATTGCTATAATGAGCTGTGCTTGCTATTTCCTTCTCACTTGTCTGTTGGGACCAAGGGAATTTGTTAGCAGCCTTGTTTTAATCAGGACTAATGTGCTAACAACAACAATTTTGTAATTACGTAGTAGTTCTCATCTTATAAGAACCCACAGCTTATGTAGCCTGAACACAGCTTCCAAAGACAGGAAAGTAATGGCTATTTAGCAGAGCAGAAAATCACTCCCCATTAGGAAGTGACATACACCATGCTGGTATTTAGGAAACTGGCATTTGCTGCCTTAAGACATGTAACAGTGACTTCTGAATGGGATTTGGTTTTTACAGCTCTCCTAGAAGTGACAAAAAGGTACATGAGTGTCCAAATCCACTTGACAGGCCTTTTTTAAGACTAGTGGAATCAGGTGCATTTTCAAAGCTTGGGAATAAGAGTGATTGGTACCAAAGCCTCACTTTGTCCTTTTAGGCACCAATAATTCAAACCTTCCTGTTAACTTGGGTTGAGGTCTTAAATATAGTCCTTTTTAGAGACTTAGTTCAGCTGGTGCAGGCTTTTGAACAAACCAGAAATAAAAATGTGATGCTGCATTATGTCAGAACTTCATGTTTAGTCTGCCGCCCTAGAAATAATCAAGAAAAGTTATACATGATAAGAGGCAGATGCTAATGCCTCAGCAGACATTTGAAGTCTTTCTAGTACAATAGTAAAACGGTGAAAACACACAAAGAAACTTGTTTCTTTACTACTCAACTTTGTGCTTGAAGTTCTCTGAAGCAAAGGATAAGTGAGAAAAGATGTTTTCCTTGGCTTTACTTACACTGATTGCCTTAATGTAATGCGCTAATTCAGATGATACTTGTATGCCCCCAATGTCTGGATGCACTCCTAAGAATGCCTTTTTCCATAAGTGACCATGGCTCAGAGCTGGTCCGCACTGATGGTTGAGTACAGATCCTGAAGGGAATTTGCAAGTGCTGACTCCATCCAACACTTGGCCAGGCCTGCAGTTTCTGCCCTGATACACACCAGGACCAGGGAGCCCTGGCGTCTTCCACCATTTCATTTCCTGATATAGGAGCAGCTATACACTCCCCCTGGAGTCTCCTCCTTACATTTCCTGAAGTTTTCTGATTTACCAAGAAGGTAGAGGAAGATGAGGAGTGAACAGGATGCACCTCTGGCCCCTCTCAGCACGGTTCACTTGTCCTCTCCGCTCTGAGCATGGTTTGTTTGCGTTTCTGCCTGGGGTGAAACCTGTGCTGACAGGTAGATGGGAGTCCCTGTGTATCCCACAGGTAACCCAGGCCAGTCAGACAGCTGGATCATCCTGTCAGCAGTAAGTAACATGCAGGGAGACAGCAGCTCCTGATGGATCCACTCAGCAAAACCATCAGCACAGGGCCAGGGTGCTCTTAAATTCACCGGAGGCCGGATTCTGGTCTCCATTGTACTTGCTCAAACACATGAGGTCACCAAGGTTGGTGCCTGGTGTAAATGAAGGGAGAATTTGCTTTTAAGGATACTTTTAAAATCGAGGTGTTGAAAATTGACTGTCTCTTTCTGTTTTGTGTCTCCAATGTGTGTGTACTATTTCAGCTGGCCAAAGCATTGACCCTCCCCTCTCAAAGTAGTGCAAATATTCCTAAAGATATTTTCATGCTGATTAAAATGACAGTCAGATTTTTTAATTTCATGCAGATCAGAGCATCCAAAGGTTCCCTCTCAAAAAAGGTGACATGAATTTCACTTTGACCATCTCCATATGCTTCTGAGGAACTTTTCTCACATATTGAGAGAATGCCTGGCAGTTCACCAGGTAGAGAGGCGCTTGTGGAAAAGGACATTTGGATCACCAGGACTCTTGGGCTGCCTCTGAAAAAGACTTGGGAAATTTTTATGCCAAAAGGATTCAGAACATAACCCTAGGAATCTTGGGAAGCTTGGATGACAAAGTTGTCAAAGGGATCTCAGGTTTTCAGGCTGTTTTGTCAGCCTTCCAGGTGGGTTGCCAGAGGTCAACCCAATGGACAAGTTGGCAGGATACTATGCAGAAACCTAACAAAAAGACAAAATTGTTTAAAAGCCTGCCTACTTTGTAATGGGACTTCATTCAACTCAGCAAGTTTCTGGAAAATGAGATGACTAATAATGTGGTATTTTCCATTTATTTGGAAAATTAAGGTCTATAAAATATTAAAAATAATATTTCTAAGTAGGGGTCATGGAGGATATGCATGAAAAAAACTTGAATGTAAATATTTTAACATTGCCTGTAAGTTTTCAATTTAACATGAATCACAGATATGAATTGTCCATATAAATTTTATCTGGGCTGTCTTGTCTTCCCTTTCTTTTTTCCAAGAATGTGATAAGTTTACTCTTTTTAAATCCCAGTGAGGATGAACTGTGCATTTAGAGCTTTTTGTAGTAACACAGCTTTGCACACTGAAGTGAGCAGCCGGCTTTATGAGTAGCTTGAAGTGGAATGTGAAGAATGATTATGCCATGTGACAGTGCATCGCTGGAGCTCGCTTCACTTAGAATACTTTAGAAAATAACCACCACGCTGTTTCGATCAGATGTGGACGAGGTCGCATGGCCCAAAGGCAGAAGGAGATGCAGCCCCCACTGAGATGAGAAAGTAGCCTCTCATGGCCAAGGGTACCCCCAAGTGCTAAGGAAGATGTGTAACTCCTGATGCACCTCACCAGGAGATCTGACCTGTGTCCCATCTCACACAGCTTCTACCAGCAGCATGTGATGGCAGTTCAGCAGAACTTGCTGTAGGCATGTTATATTTTTATACTTGGTGCTGAGCTAAAGCCTTAAGAGTGTTACAGCACTGCTGATACATCAGTAGCAGTCCTAGGTGTGCCTGTGGTGTGTGTCCAGCCTGTACATCAGGGCTGGTTACAAGAGCTGAACTGTTGGAATGCATGACATGTTCTAAGGAACCTGAAGCAAAAGTCCAGCAAATGATATTTTCGGTACAGCCATTTATTGCAACAAGTCAGGACCTTCTCTAGCCTCTGAAAACGGGGACTGTGGGGACCAGCAGTCTCTCTTTCCAGCTACCTCCAGCCTCCAGATGAAAAAGCCCACCGTAAACTAGTCAGCAAATAGGTTCATGCTTCTCTTTAAAACTGAGTAACTAATCGCTTTCCTGCCTGCTCCAAGAACTTTTGCTTTAGTCAAAAGGAGAAACTGCTCACTGTTTCTACAGATCTGAGCACCACCTGCTTTTGTTAGTGACTCATTAGGCGCTCTTTTGTGATATCTGAGAACAACCCTGTAGCCACTAAACCCAATAATATTTTGCAGGGATTTGGTACGGCATGCTGAGAAACACTTTACAGACTGTCATACAGAAGTGTAGAAATACCAGGGGCAAGAAAACAGCATATAGTTGGTGCACACTTACTGTAGCAAGATAACTATAAGGAGCAGGATGCTTTGTTCAAGGAATTCAGGGCAAATAGACCCTTACTCCAACCTCGACCAGCAATTCTAAGAAGTAGCTTAAAATTGTTCATGTACTTTTCAGAATGTTATCCAAGATGTCTCTATGTCCAGGAAGTTAATTTATGTGCTCTGAAAGAGCGAGTTGCTTTCAGACAGAAAACAGAGATTCCATCAGCCTTAAGCCTGAAATATTCAGAGGTATTCACAGAGACTCTTCCATATCCATATTACATCTTCCATTGTGTCACATTTAAACTTGAGAGATCCATCCATCATAGCTACAGTTTAATTTAGGAGCACTGTGGAAAAAAATCCAGCAACAAAAAATATGCTGTGCCTGGTAATGTGGTCCTTTGTCTCAATGACGAACACTTCTTTCCTTTATAATACAGTCTTTATATGACTTCCTCAGGTTCCACAAGTGTAAAACAGAGATAAGAGTTCCTTAATTTTTGTAAGTCCTTTGGAATCTATCAATAAAAAACACTACTGCTGCAAATTAAATCTGCTGAAGTGGGCAGAGTGTCCTCGTAACTTCAACTAATGTTTTGAAGGACCAAATGCCATACTTCAAATAGAGAGCTCAGGATCTTTCTTTACAGAAATACTCTTTCCTCGCACATGCTTAAAGCTAGTAGGGGCTGGATCA
Source organism: Grallaria varia (assembly GCA_013396735.1). Lineage (NCBI taxonomy): Eukaryota > Metazoa > Chordata > Aves > Passeriformes > Formicariidae > Grallaria > Grallaria varia. The sequence goes on from VWZG01012176.1 coordinate 764,310, forward strand.
CCCACTGGCATTCCCTCCCACCACCCACATCATGCAAGAAATAAAGTCAGTTCCTCTGGATTTAAACTAAATCCTTCTGGTTTAGCAATGCACATTTCTACTTAGGCAATAAACATCTGTCGTCTGCCATTCATTAATATTAATTATAAATGGTCATTAGCTCATGGGATCCAAGTCCACCAGCTGAGATTTTTCCAACTTTGACCTTGTTAGGTTTGTATAAAAAGTGTTCAGAAGGGTTCTTCGAAGCACGAAGCCAGCAATAAGTGCAATTTGCAGAGTACAGCATTTAGATTATGCACTTAGAACAAGGGCAGTCAGAAGGGGTGATGGGGAGTGGGGGAGGGAGGGGAAGAGGGAAGACAGAGCCTGAAACAGAGCTCCTTTAAATGCTTAAGAGTTTTAGACCTTTCTGCAGGCTAATGACAGGGAGAGGCATTGTCCATAATGAAACCAGCCCATCCATTAAACATTACTGTAAATGAAAGGTTGCGTGAATTAAAAGTTGTTCATCTCATGTTTCAGGAATGTAGCTGTGTTTCAAGTCTGAAGCCTGTTTTCCTTTTAAATGGAGTTCTTCAGATGACAAATGAGAGAGAATTTCAGAAAGCAAATGGGCAGAAGTAAATACATGCTTAAGAACAAAGCAGAGACATAACTGTAGCTGTAAATCTTTATACTGGGGCTACTGTTTGCTGTAGATATTGGGGAGGATTAGATTAGAACTGAAAAATTTTATTACTGGGTCATTTTGCTTATAAACCAAAACAACAATAGAAAATCCCCACAGCTGATCATCAAATCCTGACCTTAATATTACCTGTGTATGTTTCATTTGTGAAATGCTAGTTAATTTTTTTGCCAGCATTTTGGTTTTCAAGGAACTGAAAACAGAAAATTTAGAAAATGCTCTTTCTGACTTTTGCATGGCCACTACATTTTTAAATTATAAATGTTGGAGTTTTTCTCTCTGTTAATTTTTTTGCCACTGCAAAAATTACTGAAAAATAATATTTCTTGTTTGGATCTGTCCTTATATTAGGTCTCTCTTTTTTTTTTTTTTTTTTTCCCCCCAGCCCTAAACATGCAGCAATTTGTCCCTCATGGGCCATATCTTCATCTGCTCTTAAAATATAAATACCTTCACTGGCAGAGAGATGCTAGCTCATATCTTTGGTGAATTAGTAAGAAAATCCATCCCTGTACTCTTCCTGTAACAGTGATTCAAAGTGATTCAAAGCTGATGAATGCAAAGAGAAACATGAACTGATATCTCAGCGATGCAAATGACTAATCTAGACAAAATGAAAGGAAAGTTGAATTCAGTTCTTTGACTCAGGCCCAAATAAAAGTCTGAGGCTGGTAAAGACAGCAGGAGGCCTTATACTGATGTCAGTGGACAAAGATACTTGGATTTGTGCCCTGTAAATGTGCAGTATGCTGTCTCTCTATGGCAGTCTTACAGAAGGGAACAGGCAAGAAAAAAATTTGTGGAAATTTTGTAGCCATTTTATAAATGTTTATCAAAGCATTATCTAGTTTCTTACTAGTCTATGAAGCTGAACTACTATACTTAGGCTATCTCTGATGGATGTTTGTCTAACCTCCTAAAAATCTTCCCTGACAGAGGTTCCCACAACCTCTCTCCTGTTCTTTACGATCTCTGATAATAACATTGGATGTTATCATCTCATTGGGAATGTTGTGAAGCTCCTTTGGATCTTTGTAAAGGAAAGTTATGGCAGCAAGCACTCGACTTCATAACTTAACTCCATAACTTTTTCAAAGTTATGAAAATGGAAGAGAGCTGGGAGGTGGCAGCCTAAGCAGACCAAAGACTACATCAGGTGTTAGAGCTGGCAGGGAGAGTGGGCTGAGAAGAGACTACAGGACTGGAGTTGCAGAGACCTGGGTGGGGAAAAGCAAACAGAGCTGACTGGGTGGGGAAGAATAGGCAAATATCCAGAAAGATGAGGAGAAACAGCAGCCAAAAAAGTGCTCCTTTGTTTTAGCTTTGTTACAAAGGAATGCTGAAAATCCCTGCTTTATGGTTAGATCCACAGTACTCCGAAGTCAATGGGATTTCAGTGGGTCTTGGATCAGGCCCTTATTTTAAAGGGCAGCTGTAACACAATAATGAATGAGTGCCATTGCTGCCCATGACTGCAGTGTTATAACAGCATTGCTATACATGGAAGTGTTCCACAGCCCAGGATTTAGCTGATTAAACAGTGCTGGATGTGTCGCCATTAGACTCGAAACATCCACTGCCTGATTTACTCTGTAGCTCACATACCCCAAATGTTTTGCATTCTTGGACTAAATTTGATCGATGTGCTATCAAACTCCTCTCTTGCATTTGTTCTTCTTTCTAGGACACACAGGTCAAAACAGTGAGGGGTTTAGATTTCCAGGTGGCGAGGGCCAGGTGAGCTCTGCTGTCACCTGCCACCTCCCTTCACTGTCACACAGTAATGTTGTCCAAAGGTGAGAAAGCAGCTTGCTGTGGTCTTCTGAAGAGTCAACAGAAAGCAGGTATTGAGATACCCTGTTGTGGCACACAGCCTGGAAGAGCCTCATTTGCTCTTCCAGCAGTGACAAGCATGTCCCTCCCTCAGAAAGAGCTCCTCAAATCACTAGAAGTTAGGGAAAGTACTTCGGAAGCATCCACTGTGAGATGTGATAGAATACCATTGTGGAGAGAAAGATGGATACAGGAGGATGTTCTGGCAGAGCAGGAAAGGAAGATGGGGCAAGAGAGAATTATACTCTCTGCACATTGTGCACATGTGTGGCACTGAGAGGGGAGAGTAGCCACAGTTTCCTATTTGCCTCTCTCTGAAACTCAGCAATGTGAAGTTGCTGGAGGTGAATCCCATGAATAAGTTAAGTCCAGTTGTACCAGGGAAGAAGGCCAGAGACTAGAGAGACCCCTGCAAGTCTGCACAACATAACTGGCAGTTTGTTTAAGGACTCTGACCTTCAACAGTCCTCTTCCCCAGTCAAATCTGCTGTGGAGGCAGCAGCCCCAGCTAGTTTGGTTGCAAGCCAGAAGGTGGCCCTTGGCCTTGTGGGCAAGAAGCGAACCTCTGCCTGCTTTTCTTTCTCAGGATAGACACAGGTGTGGATTTCCCCTTCTAAATCTGGAGCTCTCAATCCCAAACATTTTTATTGAAGAGGGAAGACTTTAGGCAGGTGCTGAAAATTCAGTGCTGAATGAATATTTGATGGATACTTTGGAAGGGGGAGGAAGACGTGTTCTTGAGTAGTTTATATTCCCACTCTGCTTCTCCTACAAAGCTCAGGCATCTAAAACATAGTCAGCTAGCCAATTCTGGAGCACAAGGAGGCACTAGAAGGGAAGATCAGAAAGAGAAAAAGAGCTGATTTCTATGCCTTATTTGGTTTAGGGATCTGAGGAGGACCTTTCTCACATTGTTCACATTTTAATAAAAGAATGCAATCAGCTTTTTTCTGATTCCCTTCCCTTACAAGAAGTCTGTCTCACTTTTGTCTCAGCTTTGACACTATTCCTGTTAATACAAGGTTGATACTTTTTATTGTCAGCATGTCCAGGACATTTTTAATAGCATGCTTCAGAGGACCTCAGGGCATCTGAGTGACCTCCCGGCCACTTCCAGGTCCCCCAGGACAGGGAGGGGGCAGAAGGTGGCAAGAGAGCAGCTAGCAGCTGGAAAGGAGGACATATTACGAGGAGCACAGAGACAATGCCAACGCAGCTCCCTTCAGGGATAAAACTTATTTTGTTCCCTGAGGGCACAGCCATTTTCACCTGACTGTTCATCAAGATGTATATTATTCAGGGAGTACAACCTTGACATGGTACACATGTACACAGTATCCACAGTCAAGTGTAGTACCACATGTGCAGAGGCGCACAGGATGTATGTGCTGCTTGCTTGTGCAGTTCATACAGGTCTGTCAGAACTGGGAGATATGATGAAAATTTAGCGTTCATACTAGCACAAGCAAAATAAACATACCTGTAGCAAACCAAAATATTCCTATTAATTAATTCATATTTAAATGTCTCCCTTTGCACGTAGTAACCCAGTAAAACTTTCAAAAACTGCCTGTGATTAAATCTTTTAAATGCTATAAGGTTTAAAACAACTTTTTGCAACCTTTTCAGCCCTTGATTTTTAGAGTCATTACATCCTCTACTATTAGCTAGTTTGGATTCACAAATCATTTCAACTCATTTCAGCCCTATTTCCCCCTCTGAACCCTTCTCACCCAGAATTCTTCTCTAGGTCATGCCCCTGTCTGTTGGCCAGCAGCAGTGGGCAGCCCTGTGCTGTCTGTGCCCTGCCTGACTCGGGGTATCCCTAGGATGCCATTTCACTTCGTGTTGCAACTAGCGGATTCCCGGTCTCAGCAGCCCTACTCTTGGAGGCTGGAAATGTGTTAAAGTTAAAGAGTCAAAACCCCTGCAAGGAAAGGAAATGAGAAGTCCTCTTGGCAGCAACAAATGGAAAATAAACAACCAAACTCTTCACAAGACAGATTCCTCAATTATAGTAACTCGGGCTCACAAAGGCCAGAGTTAGGACCCACTGGCGTATGCAGTATATAAACACAGGGCTGCAGTAATTAGTTTCGTGTTCATTTTGAGGTTTCAGAAGTCCTGTGACCCGCCATGGAATAAGGTCATTAACCATAACCACACTAGTGACCTTCACACAGGACACCCCATCTCTCACAGTTACACGAGCAAACTGTGTGCTGTGATGTCTCCGCGGCTCACGTGCTCCAACCCTCTTGTTTTAAAGGCCACTGAGCTCTCTATGAGGGGAAGGATGTGACTTTTGGGATGGGCTGTGATTGGAATATCTTACTTTCCCTCATGGCAATGCTTAGGACTTAAATGTGATTAAGTAAAAGTTCAAAATACTAGAAGTATCCAGAATTTCCTCCAATTATTTTTTTTTCTAATCAGAAAAATTTGTTTAAAAATAGTATACTGAGGAATTACCTCCATTGCCCTGTTAAGAGTCTTTTATCTTTTGTGTGTGGAGTGCATCGGGACAGACTATTCAAAACTTGTTCTCTGAAGGGCAACCTCCCGTTGAATAAGCAGATGTACAGCCATTACTAGATGTTTACCAACACAACAAAATGCTGCTCTAACCTTGATTTTGTCAACACTGGGTGAAATTAGTAATGGACATGAGTATTTTTCAACTCTGATCTCTGTTTTACTGTGGCTGACCTATGGATCCCCTGGAACACACTCATCTTGCTTACAGTCAGTCTGAGTGAACTTTGGTTTAGATTTTGCACTGTTGTAAAGTCATTACCATGCAGATGGAGAAAATGTGCCCTTTAATTTTAAATTTTGCAATTAAAAGTCCATATCACTCATACTAGGCTGTACTTAAATGTCATTGGAAAGAAACAGGCACTTTCAGGAAGCAAATTATTTTGCCCTTCTTAGAATCTATCTTATAGCATCATAGGTGCAGTATTTACCTCACCATTAAGATGACCCTTGTTGTGACAATAGCAAGTAATTTTTAGCTGTCCAGCTTAAGTGGAGTGAACCCCATCGTGGTCTTGCAAAGCCTAAGGAGGCTCAGTGGAGTCCCAGCTTGTCATTCCTAATCTGAATTGTCAGATGGCAAAACCATCTCTGTGAAAATTCCATCCATATAAAATTCAGATTGTGTAGTGTGACAACAGAACTCAGCAAAATGCACAAAACTGTTTCAGAGGCCTGGCAGTCAAGAATTCCTTGGGGAAAAATGTGTATTATATTAATAAACACATTGATGTGACATGTACTTATGCAAGTCTTAAGTGGCTATGCAGAAGTTTCTGTGGGTTGTGAAGATCATGAAACCCTGATTTTACATGTCAAGATTCAAAACCTGTACAAAGAAGTGATGTAACTCACACTGCTTTCAAATGGCTTCCTTCACTACTGTACTTCCACCTACATTTTAAAATGTAATGCAACTTACACATCTTCTCTTTTAGTAGGGAATGAGTTTTCTCTGTTTAAGCTGGGATGGCTCAGCTGACTGCTAATGAAATTAATGCACCTCAACAGGGAATCAACTGCAAAAGCTTTTCTTTGTGAGGAAGACTAAAGGGGCAACTTAGTTTAGACTCCAGAGCCTTCTGTGCTCCATTGTTATGTGGATCTATATGGCATTGGAGTATGTACATTAGGGTGGGTAACTCAATGAGTTTAAATTAAATTAGTGAAATTAATTTATTGACTGATATTTAAAGTTTGTGCTAAGTTAAATTGTATTCAGCTAAAATAAATTTTTGATGAATGGCTTGGGATTTTTAGCTAAGTGGGTATTTTGGAAATATGATGTTTACCTGATAGAAGTCCTTCCTCACAGCATAGCCGACTGAAGACTTTTTCTGATATGATCTGATTACTATGTTGTAAGTATTATGTGGACATATAGCAATAAGAGATAGAGGAACTGGTTCAGAGAAACAACAGAGATGCGTTGAGTCTCGGTTCTCTAAGCTATCCATCAAACCTGCATTTATATTCATATGTATGCAGTACATATAGGAGCATTTATTTTACTTCATTTACTCCAAATATATACACTTGCTCATTAAAACTGTTCAGCAAGAAATCCTGTTTCCTTGGCTCCCTTCTGTTTGCCAGTCTGCATCCTGAATTCAGCTCCTCACCTCAAAGACGCTGCTCTCTCTCTTATTTCTGCTGCAAATTAAAAAAAAAAAAAAATCCCAGCATAATGTCTCTATTCTCCTTACAGCACCATTAACTGACAAGCTGCCTTGCCCCCTGGGGGTTGTAATCTTTTGAATTTTCACTAAAATTTCCCCTTGTCCTCTCATAACAATATTCTGTTTTCAGACCGTACAATATGACAATTCCTACATTCCAGAGTGAAAAAGAAATATGCTGTTCTACATTCATGCCACTATGGCTTCATTTCTAATGCTTGAATTTTTGTCTGTCAGGAACTGGAACCACCTTTGGTCTGTGTTTGCATAGAATGGGATGCATGTAGCATTGCCTCTCTCCTTTGAACATCTAAACACCACAAGCATGCAAACATTCAAGATATGAATGAGCAACAATTGAAATGCATGTTTTATTTGCTTACAAGAATACAGCTGTGTAACCAATGTCATCTATCTAATGGCTTGCATAATACCCAGATTTCTAATGTGTCTTCCTTGTTCATAACTGATACTAGTTATGGTGAGTGCTTTTAGTCTCTTCAAACTGATCAGAACATGTTCTCTGAAAGCACTTGAAACTGGCTGATCTCTGTGAGGACTTAGTTGGGACTCAAGAGAAAGTCATATGGTGAATATTCTCTTCTTGGCAGAATTACTCATGAAAACATGCTATTCCTTCCCCACAAATACTTTTGTATGCAGAATATCAGAATTTCAGAATACTTGTCTTTTGGCCAGTAGAAGTCAATCTCACACATATGCAGACAGTAGTCTGAAGGGACTTGTATCTGGCCAGAGAACTTTTATTAAGGCAAAGAAATAATACTGATGGATAATTTGCATCAGAGCTCTGCATGTTATGCTTTTCCACTACATCTATTTGCCATTTGCCACTAATGGACATGGCAACAGGAGGCACATGACTCAATGCATATGTCAGTGAAGGATAGGAGTCAAGAAATTGTTAAGTGTGGGAAGGTAAAAGTAACATGGTACTGAACTGAGGGAGAAAAATAAAAGTGTGAGGGAAAGAAAGAAAGAAAGAAAGAATTAAAAATGGATTTTAAAATGCAGACTAAAAAAAAAACTCACTATCCTGGGACTAAAAGAGGAGAACGATGAAATAAATTACAGTGAAGTTTGGATAGGACTGAACTATAAAAGGAGCCTCTATGTGAAGCACATGGGAATTACCACATCAGAACACCCTGGAGTCAACAAATTTAGTGCTAAAATAAGCAAAAAGAATCTTTTAGGCTTGTTTGGGCTATTTGTTTCCTCATTATTCCCATTTGTTTGCATCCATTCTGAAAATACTAACACCTTCTCACAATAAAACTGCATTTTCTAGCCAGCAAGGGGAAAAAAAGATTTGCAATAGATCTCATCAGCTTCAATGATGAGCAGATGGAAACAAACAAAAAAATCCTCTCTTCATCTGCTTTATCTCGTTTTGCATAGCTGTCCCAGAGACATGTCCTTGCTGCTGTGCGATAGCAGTGCCTTAACTGACTAACATCCTGTCTCTGACCTCAACGTCTTGAGCAAAGTCTTTAAGGCATCTGTGACGAGCATACCCCGTCATCATGTGGTCTTTGCCCTGACTCCCTCAGCCACAGACGTCTGTTCAACATGGAAGGGGCTGAGGCTGACCGAGCTGACTCTCTCTTCTTGGCCATGAAGAAAAGATTAACAGCAGTGTTAGTGACTGCTGGGCCTCCCGCTACACTTCAGAAGCCAATCCCATGGAAGCGAAACTCTAAAGCAATGCCTGAGTGGCCACGGGGAGTTGTACAGTAAAAAAGAAGAGTTTTCAATATTTCTCAACACAAGATACAAACTTATTTACTTTGCCTTCCCTTTCAAGTGTTTCTGTTGTTACCTCCTTCTGCACTCACTGACTGGGCGCAGCTAGCCGTAAGAGCAGAGCCTGGCTTGGTTTCTCAGGCAATTACTCTATTGTTCAAAGGGGACTAGAAGTTTGTTTTTGTGTAATAAGGGACAGTAGCAGTAGGGAAGATACGCTGCCTGGAGATTAAGTTGAAAAGCTTTGTTTCCCCATGCCAGTAAGAACAGAAGGAAAACTTTTTGCTTAATTCTCAGTTTCCTGGCTTGTCACTGTAATCCATCCATTGAAGCTATTCTAACCTGTTGGTTAAAATATTTTAACCTGGATAGAGTTGGCAAATAGGTTTCATCAGCCTGCATTGGTTTTGAATGAATTGTCTCCTGGGCATAAAGCAGACTAGAATATAGACTGTGACTTGCTCAAAAGGAAGGAAAAAACCCCACCTTTAAGCACATTGTAGAAAAGAAGCAAAGAAAAATATTCCTGATTGTGAATGAATTCTTGTGGTACACAGTATTTTTCAAATATGGTTTGGCTTAAATCCCATAAAATAAGAATGGACAGTAAAATACGTGAGTATTTTCTTCTAAAGTTCTTATTACACAGAAACAGCAGGCATTTCTCAAAGAGAAATGTCTTGTCCAATCTGAAGTTTTTGCCAAAATGCCATAAGCAAATACACAATATCATCACCTCAAAAAAAAAACCAGTTTCACAGTTCCAAAGTTACAATTCTGGCCTATATTTTCACCTCTGTCAAAAACAGGGTTTGGTAAGGACAAAAAAATGTGCTCTTCCCCCAGTTACAAGTGGGTTAATGAGAGGCTGTTTCAAGTTGTGCCACTGAGCAGGAGCAGAAGCAAGCATGGACATCCCAGACATAGAAATCTGTAGGATTTCTACAGGAATCTGTAGAATGCCTTTGCTTCTACCTTGATGCAAGTGCACATCTTTACCTCTTCAAGACACTGCCTGACACAAGGAGGAGGAGGAGGTGACACCAACCTCCTATAGGTTCCCATAAATCAGTAGATCTAGGCAGTTCTTGGCTGATTGGGAGGGAAAAACTTTTTCCTGATATCCAACCTAAACCTCCCTTGACTAAGCTTCATGCCATTTCCTTAAGTCCTGTCGCTGGTTATGAAAGTGAAGAGATTGCTACTTGCCCTTCCGCTTCCACTTGTGAGGATACTGTAGACTGCATGATGTCTCCCTCAGGCTCCTCTTCTCCAGACTTAACAGACCAAGTGCCCTCAGCCACTCCTCATATGGCTTCCCCTCCAGACCCCTCACCATCGTAGTGGCCCTCCTTTGGACGCTCTCTAATAACATTATTTCCCTTCTCATGAAGTACATCCCCAGGGAACAAGCCAACCTTCAAAAGGGTTATGAACTCCAAACCCTTTGAGTGTTTCCATAAGCAATGGCAGCAACCCTGATTGCCATGATTTAACAGTGAAACACTCAGTTAGTACTTGGTACCAGCAGCTACTTCTGACTCACAGATGTTCATATGAGGTGGGGGGTCAAGCTGCTTCACCTGTTCCACTAACCCTCAAAAGGGGTGGGAGGAAAGGGGAAAACAGACACATGGGGGAATGGGAAGGATGGGGAAAATAGGAGGGATAGGGAAAAGGAAATATTCCATAGACCCTCTATGTCAACCAGAGTAGCTGCAGTGGGGACAAACAAAGGAACTTTCTCTCTAGAAGGGTTGAAAAGAGAACAATGGAACAACAATATCTGCCAGGTGGAATTTGTAAATTATTATTTCATAGACTTCTTAAGCATCTCCTATTCTTAACATGTGGGATGTCATTCACTAGCTCCCATGCTAGGGAAGAAGTCCAACAAGCTGCCTTGCATAGAGGAACATTTCTGCCAGCACTCTTGTTTTTTAGGTGAAACCAAATGGAGTTTCCCTTTGCTGCCATGCAGTGTTGTGGTCTTTCTCCCATGCTGGAACTCCATGACCCAGATGCAGGGGGCAGGATCAGGCCATGTTGTTTAGCCAGAGCTAGTAAAAAGAGTTCAGGCTGGAAGAGAGGCCACAATGCTGCATTTGTATAATTTATATAGTCTTACCTGTAGGGAAGCACAAAATAGGAATTGGTTTGGAGGAATCCCATGGTTGTAGCATGAAACTTGGCTGCCTGATACCCAACAAACAACAACTACCATGACATGTTTTATGGTGGATCTTTTTGTTTTTAGCACCACATGCAACCTTTTGTCTTGGCAGGTCTTTCAGCAGACAGAACTGAGTGACAAAGTGCCTTCCCATCCAGCCCACCCTGTCCTCTCTAGATCACACAAGGCACATTTTTTGAGCAGTGTTAGGACTTTATTTACTCCAGGCAAAGGCTTCTCTCCAGCCCAAAGAACACCACATCAATGGGTGCTTTGGTGAAGCCCGCAATCAAGGCCTAAGAATTCCAGTGTGACTTATTAAAAAAAAAAAACACAATACCAATCTCATATTATGATGATGATAACATGGTACCTTTTCCTTCCTTCTGACATCTCTTTCTTTGTACAATACATTTTCTGCTCTCGCTTGTAGCTGGGCAAGGATTGCCCTTTGCTGACGGATGCTGTATGATCTCTCTGATCCTTACTTCATTTCCTCTTTTGAAACCACATGTTTTTCCTTTCTTTGTGCAAGGGCTCCATGGACTCCACTCACTAACTTCACAGTGCACTGCAATAAACATAGGACAAACACTGAGCCTGGGCAATATATTTTTGCATATACAATATATATGGTACATTAATTTTATTCTGCATCAGCCCAAAGGTGGTAAAAACTAATTGAATTAATCAGCAGTGATCTGCAGCAGTGAATTGACACAAATTGGACTGCTGGCAATATACAGCACAAAATAATGCCAAATAATTATGTCAGTTACTATTTTCTACTTGCTATTTTGTAATTCCATTCCCATAACAAGGCAACAACAATACAACTGGTGTCAATGAAATCAGTTACTGGGGTTTGTTCTGAGGTTCCTTTGCTTTGTGTAAATCCTTGTAGCCTCAGAGGAATTAAACTTTGGTCATGCCTGTGTGAAAGGTGAGTGAAATCATTGGGTCAGGCTGCTGCAGCTGGTCTCAAAGGTATTGAATTTGGAAATCAACCGTTAGAAATGACCAACTGATATTGAAAGATGTTACAGTAGGAGTGAAGTGTCTTTGGTGATATGCTGCTTGTTATTCATCTTAAATTGTGAAAGAGCCATCATCTGTAGCATATACAAGCTGGAAACAGGGAAAGCAGAGGAGAACTCAGGTTGGGGTGGGATTTTAAGGTATTCAGTGTGGGTTACAGTTTCTAAACCAGAGTAATGTGAATGTGCATCCCGTACTATTTGGAACTCAAAAGGTGTGCTGCTGCACACTTGTCCAATCGGTGTAAACAAAAATGTGAGTAACCTTGGAAGCTTAACAATATGCTCTTAATAGCTATCCTTCTCTTTGCCATCTCATCACTATCATTCTCTCGATAAACCATAGTAAATATTTATATTTACTTTATGTCTAACAGCATGCTTAAGACTATAAATCACCACTGAAGAAAAGACTTCCAGCTCCTCTATAAGGAGGAATTTGTAAGTCAACATTTTTCCAGCTTCAGAATTTACTTCTGAATTTTCCGGAACCTAGAAATATAACTGACTTCAGGCAATCTTTGAGCCTTCCTCCAGTGAATTATATGGGTCATTTTTTCATATTACACTGGTGCTGTCCTGTTAAAAAAATTGGCTTTCACGTGCACAAAAAGGTTCTGTTTTTACTCCATAGCTTTAAATGGCTTTCACTATTTGAATCTGACTCATTGTTAAAGCAGCTAAGTCTACAGCACTTGGAAACAGCCATCAAGAAGCGAAAATGATCCCTTAAATTTCCTTCAAAGATGAAAGTCTTTGCTTGAAAGTAAAACACCAAAAGCCTAAACTACCACCTGAACTAATATATATTTGAGAAAGAAAATGCCAAAGTACTGCACATTGATTTTATGCCTACATTGCTTCCCCTGCAAAACACTTGATGCCAGGAAGAGCTATGTGCATGTTACTGTTGGGGAGGAGATTTACTTCATGGCCAGGGTTTGCCTAAGTGCTCCCTGGTTGCTGGTGGCTGAAGATGTTCCCGCTTGCACCACAGTTCACAGCCAGGGTACTAAAATAAGCCGGACCCTGCTGCAGCTTTGGTGTGCCCATGCCAGGAGATGCTAACTGGAGCAGCACAGAGGCAAATACATCACTCAGTCTTCTTTCAGCTGGAGGGGTTGCAGAGGAATGGAGCAGACAGTTAGGTGTGGTGACCTCCAAAACTGCCCCTGTGTGAATAATCGGAGCTTGTGAGTCAGAGGCTGTAGACACAAAAGCAGGTTTCTTTTCCACAGCCAGTGAGTCACAGTGACATCAATCTCACTAGTTCAGTGTCAGTGCCACCCTATTTGGTGTTTTATTTTCATCCTCATTTTTTGGACTCAGGTGATTATGCACATATACCATTTTGAGGACTGGGGATTTTTTTTAGGGGGGTGTGTTTCCTCAATATTTTAGTTTCTAGCCTTCACCTTTGTGAAGGTAAGCTTCAAAATTTTGTCCCATGCATACTTTGAAGGCTCAGGTAGTACTAGGGTGCTAAAGCAAAGCCATGAGTATTTTAATCTTGCAACTACATATGGTGTCTGACTCAGGGTTTTTGAACCTTTGATGTTAGTGGTTCTTCACAACACTGTAACAAAGCAAGTAAGAGTTGTATGTCATTCTGCCTCAGGACAGACCAAACAGGCTGTGTTCCTGTGGCAGAATTGCCCTTAGCATCAAGGCTGTGTTTGTGGGCCACAAACAAGTTTGTACCTCTTGCGAAGCAGCAGATTTGGGCAATACCTTGGATTTTTTGTGCTGGAGAATGCATCTTGTTATGCAGAACATTTTCACTTTAAGTTGCACTTCCCTGGTGTTGTATCTAGTCAAGCCTTCCTTAGATTCCCCATCCCTTGTGAGTAAACAAGGAAGGGCATGTGGGGACTGGACTTACCAATGCTAGTGCACTCCATCGTGTGGTTGTTGGCTTCCAGCCCATCAGGACACTTTTCAAGGCACTTTCCACTGTACAAGTAAAACCCACTTTTACATTTTGTGCAGAAGTTTCTGGTGAAGCAGGTATCACAGTCAGCTTTACATTCTGAAATGCAAACAGTAAACAACAATGTGGTTGCTCTTTGCCATGAAATAGCATGGAGACTCTCACATATACCAGGATCACACAATTCTAGCAATGTCAATCTTCAAAGGAAGCTAATTATATTTAGACCTTCTTCATGGCCAGCCCCAAGTGACCTTGGCATGGGTGAGGATTTAAAAAGGATGGCCTCATACTGAGCAGCCTCACACTGCTAATCTTCTTGGAGACCTATGCAAATGGCACACAGAGCACAGCATGTGAGAATAACAATATATTGCTTCTGCCCTACACTGGCAAAGCCCAGGGGCACAAGTACCAGGTCAGTTCCACAAGATCTATCTCCGCTCATCCAGGAGAGGTAAAAATATGCCAAAATTTAGAATCGGCTTAGGACTGTTTTGAATCAACATATCTTTCTTTTTTTCTTCAAATGGCTCCTTGATGTTCAATCTGCTATCTTGCAGTATTTCATGTATTCTCTACGAGACTACCCAAATTTGCATTACTGATATATTTCCCAGTTCTCAGAAATTTTTAAGATAAATGCATAAAAACTTACATATGGCACAGCTCGTGTCTGATATGTAAGGCCACACACTGCTAAAAAGTGAGCAAATATTTTACAGTGTCAAGTTACTCTCTAAGACTTTACTCTGAGGTCCATTCATTAAATAACTTTTATTACCAGGTAAAAACTGGGAGAGTTTCTTGGCCGTCGCTCTTATGTTTTTATATCACTTGTGGGATTAAAAACAGTGAATTCAACAACAAAAAGAGGAGTGGGGAGGACATTGCGATCTTTTCCAGTTCATTTATGGTTCAAAATTCATAGTGGGGTCAAAATGTTGCCTGATCAGTAAAGAGTAACATTGACTTCTCTGTCCCCCATCCTGGAGACAATGTGAGTCAGTACCTTCCCCCAAATCAGGCTGAAAGCTGCCCAGCTGAAGCCTGGCCGGCTTCTACAGGCATTTAGAGGACTACACTGAGTGTGAGACAAGCTGTAAAGAGACCATGGACAACCACATCTCCAAAAAATGTCACCTGCCATCTTTTCTCCTTGTCTCAGGGGTCAGGCTGGTAAGGGCAGTGGATTAAACGGTTCCAACCACCAAGATTCAGCATTCCTGGGTCCCCACTCACTCTTCAGTGCTGCTGCCATTCTTTTACTGCCGGAGGGCAGTGCCTGGTGCCCACTGGTGCTTCCTTTTCACATGGGATTGCAGAGGAAGAGGCTATCATGTGGGCTCTAGGCAGGTCATACATGCAGAACTGGGATCCCTGAGCTTTAGGCCATTTTGTGATCTTTCGCCTGAACTTCTTGCTTGGGTTAATATTTACTACACTACTATGAAGAACTGAACAATAAAAACATGTCCTGTCCATCTGCTTCTCTGTTGACTTGACTCCTAATGGGACACAGAATTCAAGAGAGAACAAACAAATCCATGCGCTTCCCCTTTCCCCAACACTTACTTGCACACTTATTAATGTCGGGGTACCGTGTCCCATAGTATCCACTTGGACATGAGGAAAGACATACTCCAATCTGTTTCATGCCAATCCTCTCCAGAACAAAAAAGAGCCTGGGCTTACATGACAGGCATCCGTTGTAGTCAGAACATGTAGCACACCCTCCTTGGCAACCCTGGCTCACGTTAGGATGCACTGAGAAGACAAGGATTAAAGAAAACAAACTGTGAGAGAACAAGACATTAGACAAGACCATGAAGCAATGGTTCCTCTGTACTTGGAAGGGTGGGCCATCCATCTCTCTGACAGCTTTTAAAGATTGCTTCATTTTTGCTTGTGTTGCTTATGACATGACTTTTCAGAGATTATTTCATTGGCATAAAATTGAGATGCTCAGCTGATACGTTCATATCTTGCAGAAATAGCTAACAGCAAATGATATTTGAAATAGGTTGTATGAGAAAGAACAGCATCCTAGAGAACTTTTATTTTTCTTTTCCTTATTTTCAGTGGCTCTTCTGCCTTGTATGCATTTTGCTGAGCAGAAAAATATAGTTCACTTATCCTTGCTTTTCCTAGCTGGATGATTAAAAATCAATCTAGTGTATAATTTCCTTCATTGACTAAATGCCATTTGATTAAGTTCTGCTGTGCAGAAATATGCCCTTGTAAGATAGGATGATAATTTGCCTTAATAAAAAGACACAGGAGAGCCATACTTCTCACCCTCCTTCTTTCCCTGGAATGTTCTCTCTGGCATGTTTTTAATCTCTAACAATTACAACCTGATGTTTAGACTTAACTGTGGCATTTACCCTGCTCCAGTCCCAGCATGGAGCATAGGTAGGATTATATTTGTCTTTCAATTGAATTGTTCTAATTCTTCAGACAAGGAAAGGGAAACTTATTACACTCAGTTTAAATTCTTTAAGGGCTTGGGGATAGCAGAAAAGAGGATGCTATTGCAGAGTATCTTTTCAGTAGCTGAAATTAATCAGTGTATTACTTCTCAGTGGTAGAGAATAAAGTTTGCCTCTTCCTGTACTTTAGAAATTTTAATTCCTCCTTTCTCGCTTCCTTAAATAAATTGAATCTAAAAAATAATTAAGCATCAAGTGGCTCCAGACCCTGTGTCCCCTCTTTTTTGGCCTTGTCTGAAAAAAATAGGTATTTTTTGAAGTGTAAGCTTTCATTTCTCAACCTGAGACATCTGGTTATATTTCATATAGAGGAGAAATACAGTCCTCATTTACATTTATAACTTGCATTTGTAAATACTAGCTGCCTTCTGTTCTGTCCTGTCTCCTCCTCAGGTCTGTGACAATTTTATAAATATCCACATGCCATGCTTTGATTGCCTATTTTAGTGTGTTGATTTTACTTTGGTCTGCAGACACTGCTAAATAGCTTGCATACACAATGAGCTTGCTTTTGTCAACTCCCTTCTGTGGATCCCTTGGAGGTAGACCAGAAGTTCCTACGAATCCATGGCTTACACGTTGAGAGCCACCACTGTCTGCTGCTCAGGGGGTGCTGCCTGGCAGGGAAGTTCAGGAATACCTCTGTACTTTGTTCACTTACACTCTTGGCAGAAAAGATATGTACCATGAATGGGAAAAGCAGTCCTCTACGCTCTGAGGTTTCAAAGACAAGTCCTGCAATCTGAAGAGCTTCAAAGGGAATTCAAATTCACTTTTTCTCTTTCATTGATAAAATTAGGAATGAGGTTTATTTCTCTTAGTAGGGCTGGACATGTAGAACTTTGGCCCTGCTGTACACAAACAATTCCAGTGAGAATATAAGAACCCAATTCTCTATGTGCCCCCAGGCACACATTTTGTGGCACAAGCTAGAGAAAAGTGTTTTTACCATGAGGACACACTACTACTATGGGAAAAAATAGTATTCTGTATAGTGAGAAATTGCAACACGAATTCAGTTATCAGGCTTGCTTTCACTAGACTCTCAAAATACTGAGTACTCAATAAATATAACATATTTCTTTATGAAAATATTCCTAAGGTACAGAGATTATTGATTTTGAAATTAGGAACCTGGAAAATAATTTTTCTTTTTAAAGTGAAATAAATGAAATTTATATTCTCTCCTCTGTTTTGTGGCTCTTGTATAAAACTACTTTTGAAGGCAGACATAGTAATGTGATCTAAGAAGCTGACATTATTTAAAAACTATCTGTGACTATCCTTCATTAAGTCTGACAGTCAAATGAAAAAGCAGCTGATGTACAAAACATTTGTCATCAAAGCCAGTATATAAAATATGGATGATCACTTTTGGTGGGAAACATATTATGTGTGAGCACCTGTGACACATCATTATGAATAGATTCTCTTGACAGAGAAAACATTATGTGCAACTGTTCTGAGGTCAAGCTGTGTGTGAGCTGAGACAGGCAATAGTTTAGTATCAAAATATGATAATTCTCTATAGCAAAGATCCATTCCATGGCAAATTTCCATCTCCCCTTTAACTCCAGATGTATTAAGTATAAAATAAAATGTACTCCCAGCCATTTTCACAATTTCTGCCTCTTTTCATACATTCTAGATACATTTCATACAAATAATACAGCAAAAAGAAAGCTTGTAGTTCCAGTGAAGAATCTTATTGCTAGTGGTATGGATCAAGGAATCAGATAAACTATGCAAGTCAAGCTCCATTTAAAGGTTGATTTCATGTCATGTTATAACTAAATACATGAAGCAAACTAAACTCCTGTTTCTGGAAATTCTTAGAGCAAAAGACTGATTGAAAAGTCAGAATTAACATTTTAAATTAAGTGTTTTTTCTCTTAAAATCTATTAAAAGGATGATTTTTTTGATTGTCTCCAACTGTGCCTGACATTTCTTTGAGTCCTGTATCTGTGTAATAAAACAGTCTCTCATTGCACTTGCCCTGAATGCTAGGTAGATCTTTTTCTGGCTCTGGCAAGAATCAAAGCAGGGACAGCCAAGTGCTCCAGAAACTGGCACTGTTTAAAAGCACAGCACTGGGCTTTGTCATTGAACCTTGGAGAAAACAAATGGTGGAACAAAAATATTTGTGCTTAGAGAATGAGATAGCATGTTTGAAATAAAGCATCTCCAAACTGCCGCTGAAGATCTCATTCTTGTTACCTCTCAGCCTTCTCCCTGTCTGGTTCAAATCCAGATGCTTGACTGATCTCTGCAATGTCGGGTCCGGTTCTTCCCCTTCTGCAAAGACCAAGTGGGGTTGAAGGGCTTCCAGAAGGAAACACAGCAAACTCAGGCTCTGAAAATTGTTTCTGTCACAGAGAGGGATCTATCACTGCTGGTTACAGAATTGGCCCTTAATATTCCTCTCTCATTGCAGCAAAGTGCCTGCAGATCTCAAGTACTTCATCAACTGCACACTATAACCCTGAGGAAGCATTCAGAAGTTTTACCCCTTATCCTCCCGTATCAGAATCCGTGAGCTCAGAGTTTAAGTGACATGACACAACAAGCTGGGAAAATAAACCCCATCTGGTGAAATCCAGTCACAGTACACCCGGTGTAAGCATTTCTTCAAATTTCTGTACTTAGGTCACCAGTAGAAAGGGGTGAGTAATGTATCCACTTGAAGAAATGCTCTGAAATCTTCATGTGAAAAAGCACTAGGAGAGCACAGACCACTCTGTTAGCCACAAGTTTTAGATGTGGTAAGAGGGACAAAGGGACATCCAGTGTCTTGGCAGAGGTCAGGCATTGTGAGCTTGTGGGTTAGGCACTGGCTGCAGAACCAGGAGGTATGGACTGTAATATTGCAGATGGGTCCAGGAAATGCTCTTACTAAATACTCTTGCTTGCACCCCTTGGTCTTTGGTGCAACCTGCTCCATTATAAAGACATAGAGAATGAAATATAAAAAAATTGTCCACAACCTTCAGAACTGACTTCCGTGAGGACGAAGTATTCCATGCATGGCTATAGTGATGACCCAACCAGCCATCCAGCACTGTGCCCTCTTATATTCAAACACACTGAGCACAGTGAAATTGTAGACTCTTGGGGGTGGAAAATGCATCACAGCAATGGGCAAAGGAAGTGGTGGGAGCCCAGAAATCCACAGACAAGTTCTTTCTCATGTCTTACACAAACATTAGCCAGGAGTGGTACAAAGTACGTATGTGCAGACTTATGGCTGGCTATAGGTCCAAAATCTATCCCTCCTTTTTTCTTTTTATAAAACCGAAATACTGGAGATTAGAGAGGACCCTAAATTAATACTGAACCATTTTCTTCTCCTGTCTGGCTTTAAACCCTCTTTTTTTTCTCAGAGGCCTCTTTATGTGTGAGCCATTTATCCAGATAGCAAAGGAAATCTCAGAATATTTTCCAAAGCCCTACTCTGGAAACAATGAGTTCTGGTGTCTCTGTTAAAAATAGAAATTTAAGGGTAAGGAGCTGGATTTGAATTTGAACTTCCAATGACAAGATGTTAGATTTTGATCATATGCAGCAAATAAATTCTAAACCTTGGCAATGGCATTTTTCTCAATCAATTTTACTTTATTTTTAGATTAAAATTTATGGGATAAAAAATAATTAGAAAAAAGAAAATGCAGAAGTAATCCATCTGGGCATACATTCTGAGGGCTGGAGGAAAAGCTCAGCGTAGAAGAATATTCTTTGCCCATTTGCTGCAGCTTCCACTGTCTCATTGCTGTTCTCCAAAGACAAGATGTCCATTTAGAAGTTTGCTCTTGAAATGGATGTGCTAGGCAAATGAAATCCATCCCTGCTAGAGAGCTGCTGCTATTCCTGATTTCTCAGACTTTTGCATTCTCACAGGAAATATTTTCACAACAAAGCTGCTCTGGAATTCAGCCTTCCCAGCTGGGCTACCCCTTGCTGCGAGCCTCAGACCCCTCCTCAGCTTTACCCACTATGCAGCACCCACGCGGACACTAGCCTTGTGGTGGTGATTTGGGACGGGAATCCCCTGGGTTCTCCTGTTGCTCGATTGCTCTGTGTGCTCACTAGCATTCCTTTCTCTTTCTCTTGCCTAGTGAGAAGCAGCTGCCTGTGGTGGTCGCCTGAAAACAATACTTCATATAAAGCAGAGCTACTCTTAATCATGCAGAGTGTCCTTTAGGCAAATGCAAATAGTATTTGGCAGTCCGTTCTTCTAATGAGAAAGTCATTATGGAATTCAGTTTGCAAACCACAGCGTATTTCCTGAGACTCTTTCTTGGACAGCGTTTCTTTGTGTAGAAATGCATCAGAGGTGGGATGGATAATGGTGCGGCAAAAACACTGAACCAATGTGTAGGCAACAGGCAATAATGGTCCAGCGACAAAGCCCAGGAGTGGTGGGACAGCACCAGGACAGCCAGTGAGCATGGGTTTGATAAATTCGTATTATCACTGCTAAATAGATTGCCAGCCTGGGCCAAGGTGAAACCTGAGCTCAGCCTTGCAGGCTAAACTCTGCTTGATCACTTGGCCTTAAATCACCTGCAGGGAGGCAAGGGACTCTGATGGTGCAGCAGCTGGGCTCTGTGGGGAAGATAGACCCTTACATGACAATTACTACGATGGATTGGTCATAAGTTTTCTGGAATGCAACTGAACCAGTGGTGATAGCTGAGGAATGTGGACTCTCTCTCTAGCCTCCTCTGGGTCTACAGGAGTCTGAGGCAGCCACAAAAGAGGAAAAATCAGTCTAAAAGTCAACTGTTAAACCCTTAATGTCTTCTGTTTCTCTTTGTGATTTGTGCTTCACAAATACTTCAATGTTTCTTCCTAAGAGGGTGGTAGCTCCTCTAGTGATTTGCCTTAGATTTTACTTCAGAGCATTGCTGCCTTCTATGGTACAAAACATTCAGTAAAGAGGATCCTCAAGTGTCCTCCTGTGTTTTGAAGGAAAAAGATCCCATGAGGACTGAAAAAAAAAATTACCCAAACATCTGCCTGGCTTGACAGAATATTTTCCTCCTCAAGAGGCACTTCACATCTAAGGGAAAAGAAACCAACCTATTTTGTTCACCAAGTGTCAACAGTTCCAAAAAGCAACAGAAACATGAGTATGGGACTGTCCCACAGTTTCAGGGAGTGTCTATAACAGTTTTGTACTGGTGTCTATGAGCAAAGAGGCCCTCAGCCCAAATGGCCAAGATTTCACTGGGGATTGCCTCATCATTATTAAACATATGTCTGGCAGAGTGATCCTGAAAATTAAGTATACTGGCAGCCAGAACATATTTCCCCTGAATTCGGTTAGAAAGAGCATCAACAGGCTGAAAAGTCTCACCAGGGGTGCAGAGTTTTGTGCAGTCTCCTAGCATCTTCAGCACAACAGAAATCAGCCACAGCAACCACAAATGGCTCCTTGTCATTCCAGAGAGTTTTGTAAATAAACTGAAAAATTCTTTTCATGGAGAGAAAAGGGAAATTGACTTTTTTTTCCCATGTGCTACAGAGCACCACCAAAATTCAGGGATGCAGGAAATTTAACCAGCGTAGGAACCAAAGAGGATCCCTGAGACAAGCTGCTTTAAGCACCCAGGTAGTGATCGCAAAGATAGGACCAGGTCATGCAGTACTTTCTCCCATCAAATTTTAAATACTACAGGCAACTACAGATCTTGCTTTTAGAGTCAGCTGCAGTTGTTTGCAAAAACCCAGCCTTCAAGACTATGCATTATGATTTTTTTCCTAAAAATGTAAAACTCAATTACATTATCTCCTTCTTGTTGTCTAGACAAAAAGAACTGTTATAGAAAAGCAAATATGTGATCTAAAAAGAGTAGTAACGCAATAGTTGTATTAACCTAATAGTTATATGACCAATGTGTCATGACACTTGTGAGACTCATCTACTTGTCAAGAAAGCACCTGTGCTCAGACAAAACGGAGGCATGAGTTTTGGAAAGAGATTGTATTGATGCACATATACATTTAGACAGTATTTTAATACTCTAATCCTGCAAGATGCTGTCATGAAGATCCCCAGCTGATTTTAAACTGTTTGTACGCACACAGAACTCTAAAACCAAAGTTGTCAACACCACTATGAGTCCCTTGACTCCCCAATCTCTTCCTTACAAGAAATACATGTTTCTACCAAGTAAAAAAAAAGCAAAAATGTATATTTGCTCATTCTTTGAAATACGTGGTCTTTCTGCTTGATATTCTGCTTGACTGTAGTGCTCCATCTACCACGTACGTGTTTCTAACAAAGCTCATTGATGCTCAGGCTGTCCTGGTGGCAGCGAAGGCTGTCTCCCGCACACCCCATTTGCTTCCCCTGTTTTGTTTTCTTAACATACTGTAGACTTTTATTGCTGCATATTACACAGATGCTCATGTATTTCCAAGCTGTATAAGGATCACTCAGCTCATACTGTCAACATTACACAACTACAGTAGCATTTGCAAGTTTCTCGTTTCCCACAGGGTCTTTTGAGACCAGAGTTTTTCTCTCAAAGTTTTGTTTCAGAAACCACAGAAAGAACAGCAGGATGTAACAGATTTTACTTTCCATGCTGGGGACTAGGGAGAAGGGTTTAGGCAGCAAAAGCCTGTAATCCCATGTCGAAACTATGATTTTCTACTACCATGTTTACAGCGTTAAAAAATTAATAAGCCAGACAGCAAGCCAGCCCACTGCCTTGGCGGTGCTCAGATGTGCCTTTGGTCAATTACTTAATATCCTCTCAATTTAGTGTATTTTCCTAAGTGGAATTGATCAAAACTTTGTACTGAATGAAATAACTTTTTTTCTGTGTAATGATTAAATTCATACCGTACTGAAGCTAAATGAAAGCCCAGAGGATGTTGTTTGCAATGGAGCTGTTCTGGACTGATGCCTGCAAACGTTGAAATGGAATCCATCTCTTTAAATTCAAGACTCACATCGAGATTTGAACCCAGACTATAGACACTAAGGAGTATCACAGTGCTGGAAGGTCTCTAAAAATTGTGTTCTACAATTTGTAACAAAGAGAAACTCTGATCTCAGATTTTCATAAAGGAAAAAGGCTAACTTCTCCAGGCTGACTGGACCATCCATCTGTTAGTGACACAAGTTGAAATCAATGATTAAAGTATTCTCTCCAGTCACTGCTTCTCTGCTGCAGTACTGATGCATATGCTATCAACAGTCAGCAAATGATGATCCAACTGTTTTCACCTTTCCCTCATGTCACTGGGACTCATGCTAGTCTAAAAGAAAAAGAAGTCAAAGGTTTTTAAGTGCAAAACATGAACAGCATGATATGAAACTGAATTCAACTCTAGTGGAAAACAGACAAGTGACATCATCCCCAGACAGCTTGGACTCACTGATGAAAAGTCCTGACCCACTAAAGTCAATGGCAAAACTCCTGAGAAGATACAGGGTGAGAATTTCACTAATTTCTTGATTGATGTTAGGGTAGTCCATGGTTTGGAGCACAGTTATCTGATTTTTAGAAGACAATATGATCGGATGGCCTGTTTAGATTGGGATTAAATAATAGGATGGGCGAGATTTAAGTAGGCATCCGATTCCTGACTGACTGAGAAACTGACTCAGTTCAACAGCTCCGTGTTCCCATCTCTTCTCATGAAGTAGCTATGAACGGCACGTAGTTAGGGCTTGTTTCATCACCCCTTCTGCGCGCTGCCCTCCCTTTGAAGTCTGAGCCTTTCCCTCCCAACCCGCTTCACTGCCGCACACACTGACCCACATGAAAGAAATTTAGCGCTCACACCGAGCATCATTCACTGCCCCAAAACCGTAATACATCTGACATCACTGCAATGATTCGCTGCAGGCACTTTACCGTCGAGCTACAACTGTGCTACAAAGTATTGGAGCTGAATTATTGGGCTGCTGCTGATGAAATCAAGGCTATCATCCATTTTGTGCTTTAGCAGGGATACAGTTCATTTTTCATGTGGTGGTGTACCACCACTTCCCTGGGGATTTGCATGCCAATTAGCTCAGTTGATTGCAAGAGAAAATGAATTAAAACTGCTTGCTTGTTTGTGTGTTTGTTTGTTTATTTTAATGTAACATCTGCAATAGTATGTTTGTTATCCCAAGTACAATTAACAGTATAATGTTAACACATCAAACTTTCCAAACAGTTTAATCATTGGAAGCTTATGCATAGGCTGTCTTTGAAAAGAGAAGCTGCAGACTGTGCATGGCTGTAGGTAGCTGTTGTGGTCGCTGGCTGCACAGAACAAACGCCCTGTTTGTCCCTTTGCTGTCACCTCCAGAGCAGAAAACAGCCCCCGCAGCTGCTGGATCAAGGCAGGACGAAGCCAGGTCCCTCGTACACACCTTCACCTTTGTTCGTCCTGCTAAAAGGAGTCCCACGGTACCGCCTCCCTTGCACCCTAAGGCTAAAAGCTGCAGCGCTGCTTCAGCCTCTTTAGAATGACCTGGAGAGGATGTGCAGAAACGTGGAAATCAGTTTAGTTGATTAAAGGTCTTTACAAGTGTTCTTCTCTGCTCCAGTGTCTGCGCATAAGGATCCCACCCATAGGGGATGACAGGAATGCTGTTTCACAAGGACTTTTGAAAGTGGGATTCATGTAAAATTGCCTTACAATGCAAATAATTAAGTAGTCCACAAAAATTAAAAGATAATGTGTTTCACTTTGTTGGGAACACTTGGTTTCAGTTATTGGAAAAAAACTTCGACAAAACTTTTTTCATCAAAGTTTTCATTTTTTCGTCAAAGTTTTTTTCACAAAATATTTCTATTTTTAAAGAGTGATGCGTTCTAATGGAATTTTTTTCTGTCAGTGATTGTTTGAGTTGCTTTAATTTGAAACACTGATAGTAATGTTGGAAAGGTGATCAGAAATTGTAAGATACTGAATTTCAATTTAAAGGTAAAAGGAAATTCTACAGTAAAAAAAAAATAAACTGAGGCCACCTATTGACATTATTAGGTAGAGAAAAACAAACCCCTAAATTTAGATAATGATATATAAAATCAAGAATTCAATATCTAGCAAATTTAGGGGTAGTGTTATGAGTCTTATTAAATTTTTTAGTAAGAACTGTAAAGTCAAAAGTTTTGAAGCCACTTTAATGTTTCTCTACAACAGCAAAAAAAAAAAAAAA
>VWZG01012176.1:789646-808974 GCA_013396735.1 Grallaria varia
AAAAAAAAAAAGGGAAAAAAAGTCTAATTTGTCTTTAAAACCAGTTTAGCCTAAACTGAAAACAGAAGCATTTGGAGCGATTAATGGGTAATCTGCTAATTATAAATTTTAAGGGTGGCTGTTTTTATTTGTCTGATATATTATTTAATACTGCCAATGCACATCCAAGGTGACATCTGATGTTTTTTATGCACAACTGAAGGAGTGGTCCTAAAAATATACTTTTGCTAAAGTATTTTACTGGTGACAGTGGTAGGAGTCACATGATTTAGGCTGGATCACAGCAGCATCCTGAGGGCGCATGTTTAACCTTACCCTGCATGTGCAAGTACAAATTTATGAGACATATCTTCCTACCAAAGCTGTTGCACAAGGAAATGATCCATTTGCTGTTTCGTGTCCCAAGGGAGCTGCTTTTTCAGGTGTCAGATGCTACAGTCAGCTTGCAAAATATCCTTGGCACTTTGCAACATGCTCCATTGAAGAACATTTTTCTAATAACTACAGTTATGAGGAGAGGATTGTTCAGTTCTGTTTTGTCATACTGTAATATAATCAAGTTAAGCTGATGCAAAATAAATGATAGAAATAGAACCCATTACCGCAAATAGAACTGCCTGATATAAGTTATACCAACAATTAGTCAGGCTTCGGTGAAAACCAAACATCCCCTAGATATTAGAAAAACATGAATTCACAGCAGTTATTTTTAAAGCATCCAATATGATGAATATTTGGCAGCTCAGCTGGTGGCTAGTGGCTTGCGGCACCACGTTGGGCTGCCATGAGACAGGGCTCGGATATGAGATGACCGCAACAACACCACTCAAAATGCCGGGCTGCTGCAGAAAAATTGTGCTAAAAAATGTCACAAACAGATGCCAAAATGGAATAAGTGAAAGGAAAGGCTGAACTGTGCCCTAGTATGAAAACATCCTTCTTAGCTGGCTCCTTGACCTCCTGGATTTGCTTGAAGCAAGCCAAGGCATTTTGCTCTCTATGTAGTAGCAAACTTCTACCGCAAGTACCCCACAAATATATGCCCAAGCAATCAAAATTATGCATGAAGGGATCCAGTCCTAGGGTAGAATGATGGGCCAAGTTATCAACCTGTAATTTGTAGACTCCCAGAGTTCTGCTGGGAGTTAGAATGTTAGAAATGAGAAAAAATGATTGTGATGGTACCAGTTCCTCACCCCCAATGCAAAAAAATACAAAGTCCAGTAAACAGCGTGGAAGAAAATAAAAGCTGTAGGTGAACTATCTAGTTACCTTGTCTTTCCCTAACAGCACCACTGAGTTATGTGCTTTTGGAGAAAGTTAGGGTTCTTGGGTTTGAAAGTGGGTAAAGTTGCCTGGTTATGGTCCCTTTCTAGCACTGGAAAATGAAAAGTATTAGCACCCACATTTTCGAACCCAGGACCTCCAGTGAGACAACTGATCTCCTGCGTCATTCCTATGTCTATACTCTGTTTTTCAGAATACCTGTGGAAGATGCAGGTCAGAGGTCGGAAAATAACAGGAGTCCAATCAAAGAATTGCTGCTTCACTTCTAGAGCCGAACTTGGAAATTTTAGCTTTGTCATCTTTGAGCTTCAGTTTTTTGGTTTGTTTTTTTTTTTTTTTCCTGCAAAGGAGAAATGATACCTCCCTCTGAGGATTGTTGAGGTGTTGAATTCATGGATGTTTGCAATATGTCCTCAGCTTTGGCTGAAATTCCTGACTTTTTTGCACATGCAAGCCTTCATGAGTGAGTCTATTACTGGCACCACATTAAACCTTGTTTTACATGGGGTTCTTTCATATACATCAGGTTGTTATGGGCACAACCACTGAGTCATGGGTGCTAGTGTGGTAATTTATTGTAGTCACTCACACAACATTTCCATACACACATTTCAAAAGCAGACTGAGACAAGTTGAGAAGCCAGTTCTTTTAACTTTCTGATTTCTTCTCTGTGACTGAAGAGATTAGATTATTGGAAAACATGCTATTAGCACTGGCTTGCAGCCAAAGAGTCTGCTCTGCATTCTGCAATAGGTGCTGTACTCGCTGTAAATTAAGGAAAAGAGCTGGGTAAGTTACTCCAGTGAGGAATGTTCCCTTTGGGAATTGTTTGCAGCAAATGAGAGCTGTGGTTGGTGAGCAAAGAGCAACAGGGAGAAGAAAAATAACAAAAAAGGTCAGAAATTTCAGGGAAATATAAGACCCTTTTTCTCTCTATGCTGAGCACCAAGTTCACAAGCTTTTATATTTCTTGATCCCTTTTATGCCACTTTCTGCCTACCCAGACCCAACTGGAAAAAAAACAAACCAAACAATTACTGTGTAAGTCCATGCTTAAATTCCTCCCCATTGGAAAAAGCACATCAGCATATGGTTACCTTCACACATGTGTTACAGACTCCTTGACTTCAATTACTTAAATACCTGATTAAAATTAAGGATGTATTCTTGAATAAAGGCTCCTGTGATTGGAGCAGACATGTATCTTCCTGAAGTAGACAAAAGCTTAACTCTTAGCATACTAACTTTGAAAATAGTGCCTTAAACTTCTCAGTCATTAACTAATTCAAAGTTTAAGCTATTTTTATTTTTCAACTTTTCAATAGTTTTACATAATTTGTTAGGGGAGGAAAAAAAACCAAGTATTTTCAACATCATGACCGTATTTTTACGGTGTTCCAGAGGGAAAAACTGTTATTCTCTTTTTTTTTTCTTTTCAGAAGATTTGGAAAAAATTCTCTTTCCTAATACGCGGAGGAAAGCATAGATATGTGAACTCAAAAGATGTATGAAAGGCTTCAAGTACTTCTCTATTAACTTTTTAAAATTAATGTTCGTGCATTTTAAATCACTGCTGTTATATCTGGGAGTAAGATTCCTATAGTACTTGTAGTCAGCAGCCCTCTTTCTTTGTGTCTCAGTGGGAGACCTAACAAAGATGATAATTCATGCTTTTTTAAACATAAAAATGTTCAACTTCTGGATTATTAAATAGTTTTATAAGGGGCTACTAAACTATATCCTCCTAGGAAGGCAAACAGACTGCTTCGATTTCAGGAAGAATCAAAACAATGTCCTATAAAAGGAGAAACTCAGAGTGTGTTCATTAATCTCTGAAGTCTCTTTTTTCAGCTTAAATCTGCTGTTTGCTGTGTAACACTTTCCATACCAACATCATACATTACACTCCATATGGAAAAAAGCCAGTACCACAAACGTGTTCTCACAGAAAATTAGAAAGAGTTGTTCAAAGGGAAGATAAGTGAAAAGGAGGCCAAACGACCAGGGAAAACTATTACAAAGTTTATCATGTTCATGGGAAAAAGAGAATAAGTATAATTATTGCAAACTATTGTGATTTCAACCACCCTTTAAAACCATGAGAAAATTATAAAATCACATAGCAACAGCAGCAGTAAGACTCCAAATATGTGTGCAGTTCT
Organism: Grallaria varia; assembly: GCA_013396735.1. Taxonomy (NCBI): domain Eukaryota; kingdom Metazoa; phylum Chordata; class Aves; order Passeriformes; family Formicariidae; genus Grallaria; species Grallaria varia. The sequence continues at coordinate 793,097 of VWZG01012176.1, forward strand.
GTAGGACCTTTCACCCCGTGATCCTCAAAGCACTTGATAGCATTCAACCAAGATGCAGCTCCATGATGCTAAGCAAATATTCTAGGGGCTATACTACCTTTCTCTTAGGTGGCTGCAGCAGCTCTTTAACAACACATTTGGAGAAGAAAGGAATGCATTGCCTGTTTGATGGCTGCTATGACCAGTCTAAACTAAGACATTTGGGGAACCTCTGGGATTGAAAATTTGACTCTTACCAGCAAATCCAGTCTGGTTGCTATCAGCCTTATTCTGCTTTACATGGCAATGAGGAGGCATAGCCATCCCAGTGTCCATGCTGCTGCAATCGTTCAGTACTAGGGATTAAGAAGGGTCAGTGCATCACTTCACTTGTTTTCTTCCTCTGAAGATCTCTAAGCTTTGAAGTGTCTTGTTGCTTCATAATGCCTGAGAGCTGCAGTTGACAGATGGGGCACAACAATAAGGAAAACTGGCACTGGGATGTCTTCACGGTCTTCACTTCCATCAGGAGCACAGTTTTTTAGTCAAGATATAGGGACTGCACTGTGTTAGACCCTGCTCCAGTTCTCCTGTTACGACTTTGTAAGCAAAAAACAGGCACATGAAAGTTAACCACCAAAGGTCTTTCACTGGCATAGAACAGGGCTGAGCTCAGATACGCTAAAGCAACAATTACGCCTGCTCTTAGAGATAAAAAAAGCCTAGTAAAGTCTGCATATAGCTTCGTGGAGTGTTTTCTTCAAAACCAGCCTTTTCTGGGGCACACTCCACAATGGCACTGCTTTCTCTAGACAGGAAAAAAAAAAGGCAGTCTGCAATAAACCATTGTCCCTAAAATATCTACACTATAAAGCTGTCTGCTACCAATGTAGTAAGTAAAGAGATCAATGGTTTGAAACAGGTATCAGTGGGATTCAACTGCATTAATTAAGACAAAATTCAGAAAGCCTTGGTGGTTAAAACCATTGCAGCACTCTCAGGGAGGCAGAAGAATCTCAGACACATGTATGTTTCAAATAAGAGGTCAGACACCTTCCTAAAAGCATGCTGTAGTTTATCCATAAATTACTGTGCTTGAGAAAGGAACCATGGATAGGATCCAACAGTTTATGCTGGGCACCTTCAGACACCCCTTGCTGCTGTTTGCCTGGCTAGGGGTTGCATATGCTGGCAAGCCAACCAGTTGTGAGCATTTTGCCTTAAGCTAACATCAGCAATATCACTGCCTTCTTACTCACAGTGAGTTGTGTTATGCTCATCAATCTGATTCCGATGACATTAAAAAAAAGAATGAAATAATTGTGGATAAAAGTGCCATATTTCTAGTATAAGGTGATGGTCCAGTATTTTCTTTGTGATTTGAGAACTACGTGTTTCACAGGACTTTCAGAAATAAAATAAACTTCAATTTCCTTAAAACAAGCTCCACATTGTTGCCTTATGAAGAAAATTGGACTTTTATGTCTGGTACGGTTTCAATGTAGCATATCTGCTGAATGAAGCATGAGTGTAAGCAAACAGATGTTAGGAGACTTGCTGGTTTTACCATTATATATTTGTGCAGAGTGGAGGATGGGAGAATATAAAGAAAGTATCCTTTTGATTTCACATAATTTCCTCTTGTTGTGTCTTAGCCACTTGTCTAATGCAGTTTAATATTCATATGAAATTACTGACAAAACAAAAGAAAATAAAAAGTACATTTTCAGGGTTTTTTTCAGCCTAAATAGATATATAAATTTCATCTGCAGTATGGTCTCTTCCTCAGTTTGTTTATTTATATCAGAGAAAATCAAGAAAGCACTAGTAAGTTAATATTTTAAGATGATGTAAAGCTGGAATGTTGTTTCATGTGAAAAACAGAGTAAAAGGAAGTAATACTCTTCCTCTTTCAAAATGTTGAAGGAATATCAAGCCGAATTGTTTACTGCTCCTGTCTTTTATGAACTTTGGCATATATTCCACTTTCCTCAAACTAGCGCCTTGGAGGGGTTTATGGTGCTATCTTATACAGAACTTGAAGACACCATTACCCTTAAGATCATATTTCCTCAACCAGTATGGGTGTGAACAAAAGAAGAAAAGTTACCATTATTATTATAGCATCCCGTTTTACACTTTTCTTTTATCTCCATTACACTGTGACTCCTGCTCTGAAAGCTGTAATCCCTCCTCTCCAAAGGGATCCCCCCTCCGGCTGTCCCCGCCTTATGTATTCACATTTGGGCTAAGTGCCTGTAAAGTACTTCTATTCTCAGTCAGCAGTTTCACACTCAAATTGCACGTGCTTAAGAGGCAACAGACCTTACGGCCATGGAACAGCAAACTTTGAGAAATAATTGTTTTCATGGTGGTCAAAAAGTTGTAAGGTAAGTGGAAATGGCCCACAGCATCAGAAACTTGAGGCAATCACCCTAAAATGATGCAGGGCTAAAATGTCTGCTGCCTCTGAACACCCAAGCATGGCTCCAGTTGTCCAGGTTGCTTTTATTTATTTCTTCAGTAAAGATCTAAACCCATATATAGAAAATGATGGCTAATTTTGAAAGGACAGATATAGCTGTGAAAATGAAATGAAGGGATGAACACAGATTGTTGTCTAGGATAGCCTGGAGATTATCCAGACATTTTGCTTATGTTAAGGGAACAAGAAAGGAGAAGGAGACTGCTAGCTTCAAAAATTAGATGTGATGCTAAGAGGCCTCCCTTAACATGCATTATTTGTGAGTACCAGACATTACCACCCCAGGAAAGCATCATAAGTGGCCTGGATAAGCTCCAGGCCTTTCTTACAGGACCTAACCTGTTTAAAGTGAACATTGGAACCAAGTCTTGTGGTCCAATTTTTACCTCTTCTCTACTGAAACCAGCACACGCTACTCACTGATGCCTGACAATAAATAATGTAATTAAAATTTTAAAAATCTATATCATCAACCTTTGTTTTGATAACCCTGAGACTAGTTCAGTCACTTAGAGCATGGTGCTAAAAACACCGAGATCATGGGTTTGATTCCTGAGTGGGCCATTCAATGGCCTAGATGATCCTTGTGGGTCCCTTCCAACTCAGAATATTCTGTGATAGAAAATTCTGCTATAGTATGCATGTGCATAGGTGTATATCCACTGTTCACTGTGTTCCTAGAACACCATTTATTTTTTAAGCAAAGAAATTGGCAAACATGTGGATGCATTTATACATCTTCATTCATCTGTTTGTTGAAAATGTGGTATTTTTTGTTCTCAAAATTATATCCACTGTAAAGTGACTTCTGCCAGCATCACTTCCTAAGTAGCTCATCACTGGCTCCAAGACATTGTCAGTGACCATCCTTTCCCTGATACTAATACCTACCACACAGCAGAGGAAACATTTAAGATACTGTAAAAACAGCATAATTTTGGAACACAACAAAAGTTAAAAAATCTGCCAGGGCAATGGTTGTGTTCTCCCCTATAACACATGGAGATTCTTGATACATTTTGTAGCTGGCAGTGGGCTTGGAGGTTTGGGACAGGAGCGGTTTATATTTTTGGGGCAGACCAGAGAAAGGCAAAAATGTCCAAATTGGAACTCAGTACTTCTGCAGCCTGATATGGACCATTTAAAATACATTGGTCAGGATAACGTGCTGTACCCATTGCTGTCTGGAAGATTTGCAAGCATGCTACACACACTACAGAGCGCTGTCTCTGCACTGATATTTATAATGATAACACACTGATGCTCAAATTACTCTGTGTTCTGGCTGCTGCCTTCTGTCTTGCCCTTTCTTACAAGCAGCCGAGATGTAAGACTTTCATATGCATTTGTAAAGCATCTATTGCTGCAAACATTAATAAGAGCTATCACTTAGGAGCAGTTACTTACACTTTGTTTAATCTCTAATGGATTCTTCTAAATATTTACAGTATAACAGTTGTCAGACCAAATGCTGGACATTACTGGCAATTTTCCAGCAGCAGGAAAGGAAAGGAAAGGAAAGGAAAGGAAAGGAAAGGAAAGGAAAGGAAAGGAAAGGAAAGGAAAGGAAAGGAAAGGAAAGGAAAGGNAAGAGAAGAGAAGAGAAGAGAAGAGAAGAGAAGAGAAGAGAAGAGAAGAGAAGAGAAGAGAAGAGAAGAGAAGAGAAGAGAAGAGAAGAGAAGAGAAGAGAAGAGAAGAGAAGAGAAGAACCTACTTGTTGCATTCTTCTGTGGGGTTTAATAAGTTAGGTTCTGCATTCTCTAACTTGGTGGCACTGAGCAAGAATGGTCTGGAGGATCTGGCATGCCTCAGCATCAAGTTGTGCTTCAGTCATGTAAGACTGCCGCTATTCTTGTTTATCTTGAGGGAAATGACTGTTTGACTGTTTGTTTTACAGACCTTGAAGTAAATAAACTGTATGAAAGGCCAGTGGCTGCTGCAAGAGTGGAGGAACTCCAAATTGTTTGGGAGTGTCAGCACAGTGCTTGCTGCTGCTTTTGCACAGTCTCTTGGCTGTTAGATCTGGAGCCTGCAGTATTCCCCTGTTATTGTGGCTCCCCAGCACAGGCTGGTATGAACTTTAAAATAAATAAAGCTAATTCCGTGAGGCTGAAAGAAAGCCTTTAGTGGGCTTCATCTTCTCAGCCTCTGAAGATACATTGGCTCTGATGAAAAAGGTGTGTGTGAATGAGGTGTGGAGGAAGAACAAGTGGGTGGGCAGCAGCAAAAGCCTGTGGCTCCTAAAAAGGTCCCATGTGCCAGCAGCAGCTGGCTGGCAGATCACCCATCAGGCTGTCCAGCTGTGTCCAACAAGTGAGGCCTTGGGCAGGCAGGAGGATGGGATGGTGGCTGCATCACTGCTTTACAGCTAGCAGAAGTGTTTGTGCATAGGAGGGGCACCTGACACAGGAGGCACTTGTGTGCTTCACTGTTTCCCACTGTGACACAGCAGGTCTGTACTTACACAAAAAGGCTGCAAGAATTGTTGTGTTTCTTTAGAAAATTTTCCACTGACTTGAAAATGAGGGCCTTGCCTGAATAAAGATCTATGGATTTATCCAGATACAGAAGTTTTCTGAAGGATTTGCTATTATAAGCGCCTGTCCTAAGACTTGTGTGTGTGTGTGGGTGTGGGTGTGTGTGTGTGGGTGTGTGTGTGAATGTGTACGAATGCATGTGCAAGAGGGAGAGAACTCTCACTGCCTACAACTGTTCTGCCAAGATAAACTTTGGAGCATTTTATAAATTAACTCTGCTCTATGTGTTTATTTTTCTTTCAGAGATTCTAAAAAGAGACTGTTCAACCCATCTTATTAGGAGCAGCATATTTTTCAAAGAGAAAAATAAGTTCCTACTCTGCACTGGAAAGTATTTGCTATTTTCAGTTAAAAGTATTCTTTCCTTCTGACCTGGCATATTAGATAAGATTTATACTTCTGACCTGACGTTAGGTAGTTAAGATTTATTCTTCTATATTAACTTTACTGAGCTTGCAAGCTATTCATTTACAGCATAGGGAATATATTTATGGCAGAAGCAAAGAAAGTTCACTACAAAGCAGTAAAATATGCTATTAGGAGTGTCCTGTAGACTGGTGAAAATTTTGAGTACCGTTGCAGCTGGCTCCCTTCTGGGTCTTTTTTCCTTCTTTGTTATTTCAACTTTAAAACTCAAATTTGAAGTCAGTTTCAATGGCAAATAACTTAAAAGAGTCCAGATGATTCTAATATATCCACATATATGTACATACGCTTATGCTGTGATTGAGAGGTGCGAGGAAGGGGATAACAAGTGACTTGAATTCTCTCCATGTTCTGCTGGCAATGACCCAGGCATAAGTAACATTGGACCTCGCTTTCCTGCCAATATAAATCAGGAGGAACTCCACTGAGGTATGAAGCTGATGTGTGAGTGAGAGCTGAATCAGATCTAGAGCTTTTCTCTATCCAAAGGTGTGGACCTGGGCAATCTGCTAATGTCCAATTGACTTAAAGAGGGGAACCGCAGACTATGATGGAAACCTGGAAGCACTTCAAGTCTTTATAGACAGAAAGTTGGAAAGTTAGAGGCCTCCTATTGAAATCAGTGACAAATCCTCCCATTAACTTCAATAAAAAAAGAATCAGGCCCTAGAAATGGCTGGAAGCCAGAGAATTGGATGGCTTAAGAAACAGGTAATAGAAACTGATGACTTTCACTAATAAATCATCAATGCAAACCTGGCTGTGCTTGGTTTAGTGTGAAAATTGCTTTCATCTGATGTTTGTTTGAAACTTCACATTGTAAAACCTTCAAGAAGAACCGTCTGTGATAGTTGTCTCAACACCAGGACGACGGCAGGACAGGGTTGGGGTACCTCCTGTGTCCCCACATCATCCAAGGGAGTCCATCTTAAAGAGAAGAAAGAAGCACTGGCCTGCCTATAGAGACAGCAGGGCTTACACTCTGCTGTGAACCAGAGGTTTTCTATTTCAGAAACCGTCAGACTAACTCTGTAAATCCACTTAGACTGAATATACTGGGGGAGGGGAGTTATGGCTCCACAGCAAGCCAAGAGGAGGAGTAGATATTTCCATTTGTGGACATTATTCAACTGCTGTCACAAGAGAGAATAGAGATGTGCAGAGGTTTGAGGAATTAAATGTGTCGGAGAAAGGGCTTGGCATAGGGAAAGTTAGGACCATCAGGCATCATTACGAGAGCTGGGAACTGCTTATAGAGTGCAGTGAGCACAACAGCACATTGCAGTTCAGCTGTTGAACTCTGCTGCCCATCCTGTCTGCAACAATGCTTTGCTCTCCAGCTGAGGAGGAGGATTTTGTAAGTTGTACTAAATTGAGGCCAATTGCCCTGCCATCCATCTTAACACTTCCTGATAAAGTTGTGGGGAAATGCATAACATTCTTGAGGGAGCTTTCCTACCCCCTCAGTACTTTTGCAAACTGCACTTTTCCTGCTTGTCCCTGACGGGGAGAGCAGTAGACAAACTGGGTGAATAATTTGGTGTCTGTGCTTGGTCAAACAGCCATAGTCATGTTTGATGTCAGCTGACACATTCAGAATAGTTCACCACTTTACAAACTCCACACTTCATATTCTTGTATTTGATAAATCTCAGGGCTACATACTTTATTACACTACACAAACCTTTCCATCCTTCCTCATGTCTTGCATAGGCTCCAAGGATTCACATATTTTTGTATATGCAAAGATTCATAGTTTGTTTTTACAATCTGTCTCTGTAAATCAAAGAAGCTGTTCACTGCTTCTTTTCTCTCACCAGGAAACCCACTGCTATCATCAAGTCATCACACTACAGCTCAAGGGCGTTCTTTCCCTTTCCACCATTTATCCTCAAAACCCTGGGCTCAGCACCGTAAGTTGCAATAACTTGTGGCTTGGCATCAAAAGGTAAAAGTATGCCAAGGCAGAAACTTGCTTGTAGGTACGAATGGGGGAGTGAGGGAGAGTGCACACAAAGGCCATGTTTCTTTGGTGTGACATTAAGGAAGAACAGGAATTGTTAAGAGCATGAAAAAAAAATTTAAAAATTAATTTAATAATGGACATATATCTGATATGTTGGTTATATATGTACCCCCATATGTCAGATATATGATCACATGTGAATTCTAGTGTGTCTGCTCTGGTTCAATATATTCATCTGCTAGTTCTCATTTTCAATAGGCTTGGATTGGATTCAGGCACTGTATGGATCATGAAGAGGAGATGGAACATGCCTGTATTAAATCTCACAGGCTAATGGGGCTGATCTAGACTTCTTAACTCCTCTACCACTTGACATTTCAGAAAAGGCAGTATTTTGGGTCTATTCTTGTGCTCACATAGTTAGTCTAGTTTGGCGTATGTTCTCATTCTGTGAATTGCTTCAGTCATTACTTTGAGAAATAGTGCCTGAGTTCAATACCTGTAGGAAGAGAGGGAATGGAGAAGCAACTGAGCAGAAGACACAGCAGGAAAAAGCTCATGAGTAAACAGTGCTGGGCAGGGTGAGTAAGTAGAGGATGAAGAAAGCAGTAGAAGTATCCCTTCTACACTTTCAAGTGTCAAATTGTAGCTGTTCTCAGGCAAAAGAGGGTGGAATGTTCTTGTGCCCTTTGCCAGCACCTCACGAAGAGAATTGCAGATTGCATTTCTGCTCCTTTTCTAGGTAATTTGGAACAAAAATCCCTCACCTACAGTGCTTTTTTAATAGACTGTACAAGCATGAGGCTGGATTCCGAGCACATGCAAATTTTTTGCTGGCAGGGTTCTGTGAGTTATTTGGTTCCTGACACGAGTTGTAACTGGAAGCAGAATCAGTCCCTTAACCTTCATGACATGTTTATTCTGCCTAAACTATCTCCCATTAAAAGCAATGCAGAGTCCCTAACTAAAAACCTCGGGTTAGTATGGTATGTGCCTTATGATCATGACATTTCTGTTTGCTGATAAAAGAGAGGAATATTGTCTTTCTTTGCTGTTCCCTCAGCACCTGTACAGATGTAGATACAGAAATGCACCCATGTGCATTGTCAGCCCCCAGGAACATCAGCAGCAATGCTGCTGAATTGTCACAGGGGCAAGAAAAGACTCTTTTTCACTAGCATCACCAATTTTCCCTGCCCAGGGCACAGCTTATGGAACATCGCTTTCCTTCTCAGTGCTGAATAAAATTTCCAGCCTAGTGATACACATCACACGAAAAGCCAGAAAGGTTTCATAGCCAAAAAGGGAAGGATCCATATATGTTTCTGATACAGTTTTAAATATGCCAGGCTGATCAGAAAGAGGAAAACGTCCCTACCAGGCTTCTCGTGCAATTTTTTTGTCATTGTTTAATTTAGTATTTGGTTTAACCCCCACAAAACTAATTATTTTGCCTTCCAAACAGATGATAAGAACGGTGGGATAAAACATGGAGTTTTCATATGAACCAAAAGACTTTGTGTGGTTTCAAACAAAACTTCTATCTGAGGTTATCAGTATCCATTTTACCTATACTTTAAGTGAAAACACTTTAGGAACACATCAAAATTTTTAATTCTTGCTTGTGTCTATGTGAATTTTTGTGCATGGATGTGAATGTGTATATACAGATAGAGATATTAAAGTGTAGGGGAGAAGGGAGAGATGACAATGTATGAGCATTTATATTTTTATTTTTCACCTTTGTTATTTCTAATTCTGATATTTTATAAAATAATATCAAATTTTCCATCAAAATTATTAATTTTATCAATATATTGTGGAAAGTTTTTAACACCATCCTGCACTTTTTTGTGAGTTTGTGGTTTTCTGACAGCTTTTTCAACTGTTATACATGCAGATGGTCAAAAAGGTCTTTTTAGCAGATCATGGTCATAGACTGTGTAAAGGCATTTTTCCAACTTCAGGACTACAGCTGTAGAGTCAAGGGGTTCCAGGGAATGAACTGCATAAGCCAAAGTAGGTTTACATAGGAGTCAAGGAGTATGAGGGGGGAAGATTCTACTGAATAAGCTCTCTTATATGCAGTACTGCAATTTCTGTGGCTAATGGCTTTTGAACAAGATGTGTCCTAGGTCTCTGCATGCTTCCAGATGAAAAACACAGGCCCTTTTTGGTGTTCCCAGCAGTAACCACAGTTAGTTATGGAACCAGGCTGGAAGGCTGAACCAGCAAGTTCCATAGATGAATAATTTCTTCTTCAAGAAATTATGCAAGGCTTCAAAAAGGATTATGAATTGACTTTCATAATGCTTGGTGGTCTTTTAGTGGTAGCTATGGTTAGAGTCCTCCTCTCTTACATAATCAAGGAAGCATGGAAATGCAAGAGAAGACTACTCTTTTGATTAATCTACTTATCTGGACTCAGATGTGATTTATACTGAGGGAGGAATGAACTTCTCTGCTCACTGGGTAGCTGGAAATGAAGTGATTTCAGAAAGAGGTGAATAGCAGCCCATCCTTATCAGTACCTTCAATCAGGGTACAGTTCACAGTTTTCTTTGTGGCCAGCCAAATCCTGGCAAACAGTAGTAAGATCCCCTACCCTGGTCACTCCCCACCCAGTGCTTCTAGCTTCCATAAAGCTTGGGGAAGACTTGTGTTCATCAGAGTATCCTGACACAATACATAGATAACTTATAAATTAATGCCTATTTGAAAACTCCTCCATAATTTTCATGTTCACAGAGTGATTGAGCTCAGTTTGACCTCCAAGAGACCACACAACCATAATATATGTCACCACTTGTTAGATAATTTCTTCAGATGTACTGAACTCAGAGTTAGTAATGTGACAATTTACTTGTTCTAAGACATACTTTTGAAAGAAGCTGGGGCTTTAAAGTAGGATTAGTATCTTAGTTAATTACTCAGATGAAAGAACATGGTACCCAGTCATGGAAATGAATAAGCATTTTCAAGTCATATATTGATTTTGTAGGTTGTTAGCAGAAATAAATTATGCCAAAAGAGAAAAAGGAAATAATTTTGTCTGCAATCTGTCCAGAGGAACATCTTTTTATGTTTACCTGTTCCTCAAAATCACTTTGGTCGTTTCTTCAGAAATATTATACGACCTAAGCAGCCATGGGGATGTGCTCTTGCTGACATTTGCTTGAAACGGAATCCTACTGACAAATTCTGACACCACTGAAGCTTCTCCTCAATGGGTAGCTTAAATAGCTCATTTAAATAGTTTAATTCCTAAAGTCAGGGCCTTGGTCTTGAAAATACTTGTCTAGGACATAGTGCAAGTTATAAATTCTACACTTACACAGAATTCTACTTTCCATTTTAATACACCCTCAACTCTGAAACTTGTTAATTGCCCAACTCTTCATAAAACATAAACACAAAAGACAAATGTGTGACTTCATTTTGGACAGCAAAACAGAAACTTACTATGGTGTGGTCTTTTGTTGTTTTTCCTTTTGCAAAACACAAAATTGTGTCATTTATTTACCTTCTCTGCCTTCAGGATCTTGTCTATTAGATTTTATGACATCTGCAGCCATCATGCCCAGTACAAGTAGGTCTCAGCTGATTATTTTTAGTTCTGTGTTATACTAAAACTTTCTGGAATCTTCATCCATTTCTGTGTGTTTGCGAAATACATGCACTTAACATCCTCTGACTCCCATGTTAAATAAATAGCCTTTGCTCACACTTGGTTCTATTTTGGAGGGCTAGTTCTTCACTTGTCAGTGTAACATCAACTAAAATAACACCAGCAACTCATTATTCAGTGGCATAGAAAAAATGACATTAATTATGAACATTCTAGGAAAAGGAAACAAAGTTATGAAACACTTGCCTACACTGGTGTTTGTAATCTTCATGAATAAGCAATGCAATAATGCCGGGCAAGTGTGCGTGGGAGGCGCACTCTGGAAAAACTGGCTGTTTTCCCCTCTCTGACCAGTTGAGCTGTTATGATAAAAAATGTTGTTGCTAAAGAAACCTGTAATAAATCCTGTTGGGAGTATTGCATGTGCTGATAACATACATAAACTTGGTAAACATATTAAAGTGTCAGGTTTTAGTAGCTCTGGTTCATGTGGATGTTTGTAAAAGCTAGTCGAGAAATGCAGTGGAAATCTTGTTCCACCAGGTGGTTGCTCCTATGTTTCTGGTTCACAGGAGACCCTTGTCTTCCTCCCCCTTGAAACAGAGCCTCAGTCTGTAGGGAAACTGAGAAAAAAGATCTCAAGCCCTACCTCAGCTGTAACTTCACAGCAGAACACTACTACCAGTGATGCTGTGCACCTAGTGAGTTATCTGGAGAGAAGTGGGATGGATGAGCTGATGCTTAGTGAAGGATTTATGCTGTTCTGAACATCCCTGCTTTGTGTCATGTTGCCCTCCATTGATGCCTCCATCAAAGTACAGATGGCAGCCCTGACCAAGACGTTTCAGTGGTGTTTCAGTAGGTGAGAAGAATGGGGTGTCTCCAAAAGAGACTGACAACAACCAGCACACTGAACAAGGGATTCTAAGCTTAATCTGAAATGTTGAGGTCAGAAACTGTATCAGATCCTGGATGTCCAGGGGGTTTAGGCATCCTGGCACCACTACCCAACCCTGCAAACCAGCATGCTCTTTAAAAAAAGAAAGAAGACTTCACTCTTTCCTTTCAAAATACACCAAGAGGGGAGCAGCAGCCTTGCTGCCCTTATTTATCCAGAAGCTTAGGAATTAAGATATTTGGCCAGGAATTGAAAATCTAATCAAAATTAATTCTTATATATAGCATGACTCTACCCTGTCTGTGTTGATCTACACCAATAAACTGACTTTTTATCACCTGGATTTGCATGTAATCTCAGGTCATTTACTCATGCCCGTTTTAGTTTGCACAGAAGAGGCAAGGGCTAGGGGGGCCAGGTATGGAAGCAGAGATGTGTGTGACTATATTCTAATGTCAGTAAGCAATCATCTGCAATAACATGTGCTCCCTATGGAGGAATTTTGTATTGTTATTATTTTTCATGATTTATTTATTGCATTTTTTTTAATATATGGTTTCTTTAAGAGAAAATCTCAAAGTCTCTTCATGAAGGGACCTGAGCTCAGAAGCCTTCCATGCCAGGTGGATGCTCAATTGTCAGGAAGCTGAAACCTCATGTTAGAAATGACAAAACATCCAAGAAATATCCTTGTGTCATGGGTGAGGTGGCAACTGAACAGGACTTTGAAGGTGAGTGCCTCACCTTAGGCACCTATGTCCTGTTCTTGGATCTGAGCCTTGCTGTGTTAGCCCTTGTACTTTACAGGAAGCTGCAGGAATTGCACAATGTTACTATTCCAACATCCGTCACTGACATCCTGCTTCATTTTACAGTGCACCCAAATCTTCTTTACCCTGCAGGAAATACCAAACTGAAATCCCATCTAGAAAGTTTCAATTTTAAGCACGAAACATGTCAGGATGTAAAACTGACATACATTAAGAAACTTCAAACAATAAAGTTCATAGCAGCACTAGCAGAACTTGGTGTAGACCTGTGGTTGGGAGTTTGATTTTCATTTAAAAGTATTACTATAAGCATTCCTTTATGTTCTTCCCTCTAATTACTCTGTTGTGTGAAGCCAGAGTATCAGTGTAAGGCCAGGGTACTGTTTGGAGCCAGCAGGAACTTGGTGCCGTTGCCAACAGCCAGAAGCTCTCCCGGTTCATCTCTGGTCCCCATAGCTGAGTCCTTCCCTAGCAGCACTGGAGCGAGACACATTTTGTGGCTCTTTTGCTTCCATAGGTACTATTTTTGATCACAGGAGTAAATAACACTAAAATTTTAAAATGCGAAGTCGATAGCTCATAATCTAGAAATTGAAACACACGAAAATGTCTATTAGTCAGCTATCGTACATAGTATAATCTTTATATACGTAGTATAACCTTTGCTGCTTTATAAGTAGCATTGCTCACAGCACTGCTCTGTACTAGCAACAAAAATAAAGTACTCATTAATAAAATCTCATGGATTTATTATAACAAAGCATCCAATTGTAATCATTCCGCTGTCACCCGAAATTCAGTTATTCACTTATAAAAAAAGTTGTAGCTCTTGTCTTTTTTCTTCTTCTTCTTTTTTTTTTTTTTTTGAGAGCCAGAACATGTTTTGTATGCATAAATATTCTCTGAGTATTTTCATCTGTGGCATTGTTTGTGGTAATAGTAGACAGACTTTTGTATAAAAACCTACATGGTTTCAGCTGCCTTTTGTCATCTGATAAGATTGCTTTGTTAGGAAGTATTTTGGTAAAAAAATTGGCAAATTGATTTTGAGTAGTTCAGACTCCAAAATTAGAAGTGAGACACAAATATTATTTTTTATTAGCTTTTATATCTTGTCCACCAAGCTTTCGCAACTTTTAATTTATTTTCAAACAAAAGGGACAGTTCACTGTAGGGGGAAAAAAGTTCTTAAGAACCTCTGTAGTTTTAATGGAGGAGTGCTGCTAGTAGTAACTATCTATAAATGATTAAATATGAAATGACAGACAGCTTATAAATGTTAGTGATAAAGTGCAGCGATTAAGCCAGCACACTTGTTTTATTAACCAGAGAGCAAAATGAGCATGCAAAGTTAGGGAAAATGAGTAAGTCTAATTTTTGAGTCCTAGCTTGGATTTTGTCAGGTATAACTTTCATTATCGTCAGTGAAGAATTTACAGCAAGAAGAAACAGCAGAATGGGGATTTGCAAAGGCTTGATACACTAATGGCAAAGCTCAAAAGAAGAAATTTATCTCAGAGTTAACTTGATTGACTTCAGTTGGCTCAATAGGTGAAAGTAGAAAAATAGCTGTACTATTCATATGATTAAGAAAGAGGCTACCTCCCAAGCAGGCTATGTGTCATAGTTTTGAAAGGTAAAGGGCATTGTTTTATCCTATATGGGGGCTGTACATATTTGGATCATACTGTTTTGCAAGTACTCTAGCTTAAGAGTTCTTCCAAACTCAAAATGTATCCTAAGGTCCTGAAGAAAAAGACCCTACTCCAGCTCCAATGAAGTCCATGGGACTTTCTCTGTTGAAACCAAAGCAGCTAGTTCAAACTCTAAAACCATTTCATTAATAGCAATATTTTATTCTACCTGCAAAGAGAGATAGGACTTTTCATGTGTTTGCTGATACACCATCCTACATCAATGTCTTTAAGAATTTGTGGTAATACATGAATTATTTAGAATCTAACATGAATTTTGTATAGTATAAGAAATGTCTTCAGCAGCTGACAAAACCAAAATTTGAAATTATCATCCTGTCAGGTATGAAATGGAAACTGGTCTGTAATGTCCTTTAGAGTCTCGGGATAATAACAGATATTGTTCCACATTACCCTGGTATGATCAGGCACAGATCTCCATATATATGGAGTTATTAAAAAAAATAACAGCGCGAGCAGTCTATACGTATCGTGCTTCTAAAGATTTCAAGAGTGGGTAGTGATTTTCTGATAATTAATTATTCAAGATATTGCTACAATGAGATACACTCACAGTTTAGGACAATATAATGCAACAGCTCTCTGTCTGCTTTTGTTCCTGATGACCACAATAGGAATTTTACCATCTATTTGTATACAAAGAGGATCTCATCCAAAAATGAGAAATATAGTGTCATTGCAAAAAAAAAAAAACAAAAAAAAAATAAAACAAAAGCACTTCTCACCAGCAACGTATTTACACTGATAACACTAATATGAAGACATCACAGAAAAATTAATAGCAGCATACAGATACTTTGAAAGAGAACTAATACTGAGTAATTCAATGCTGCCCAAGGGGGCTGTTTGATGGTGGCTTGCTTGGCTAACTTCTGCTTTAAACTGTTGCACCAAGATATCAAATTATTTTGTTTATAAAAAATAGATAACACCTATATTATATACACACTGTGTAGCATTGCCGTCTGTGCCATGCCAATTCTAAATATACATGAATATATGAATAATATATAGAGACGGTGAATACAGTGCTATTTTAATTAATAATGTAATTCCTCTTTTATTATTGACAATTTACCTCCATGTGAATTGCACCCTCCCCAAACACATAAAAAGATTGAAGACACAATTTCACCAGTTTGTGTTTTGTCAGTACTTTCCTGATTTGTTTATGTATTTATGCTTACAAATGGGCTTTTACACTTCTCCTTGATTTTAATTTTGTAAGTAGTTGAATGCAAACCAAGGCAGAGAAGCAGTGCTTTCAGAGTGGAGCCCTCCACTTGTGATCGTGACCAGAAGCAGATGCTGGAAGACCTGCAGTCCTACATCAACAGACGAATGGACAGAGGAGCTCCGATAGGCGGGAAGGAAGGAAAAAAGGAAAGGGGAAAAAAAAAGAAAAAAAGGAAAAAAAGAGGAAGGGAAGGAAGGGAAGGAAGGGAAGGAAGGGAAGGGAGGGAAGGAAGGGAAG
>VWZG01012177.1:2168-15348 GCA_013396735.1 Grallaria varia
GGCAAAAAAATTAAAATTATGTTACTGAAATTTAGTTGGCAACATTTAAGTGAGCTTGAAGAGCCTGACCTATGGCCTACCTAGCTCCTTTAATATTTCATACTTACACTGCTTTATATGGACAGAATTCAATTTAGGAAGAATATTAGGTAGCAATCTCATGCTGAAATTAAGATGTGTTTTTAGTTATGACACAAGATTAGGCATTGTTTGGTATTCAGTTTACTTTTCTTTTATGGACTCATGTACGCCTCACAGTATTTTTGACCTAATGATAACATGAGATGTTTCTCCTGGTATTTTGCTATTTCCTCCTTTATGGGAGAAAAAATGACAGTGGCATTAAAAAATAAAAATCAAAGCCCGTGTACTACAGTAATAATAGTAAAAAAGAATCAAAATGCCCACAAAACCACACAAAGTGACATGAAACAACTCTCTTTGTGTTAGGCTTTGAAACAAGAACCATTCTGTCCTGCAGATTTGTTCTAGTTTAGTTGTTTTTTTGCCACAATCAAAGATGCTTGTAGTCAATGTTTCTTGATACATCCCTGTCCATTTCCACAGGGAAAAAAAAGAAGTTCTAATATTTTAGGAAGAATATTGCTTCACTGCAGGTGTGTCCTGATCATTCTTTGGAAAGTACTTCAAATTTCTTAAACCAGTGACTAGGCTGTAGAGGAGCTACAGAGTATCACACTAATAATATGCCATTTTCTATGATGTGTGCCACAGAAAAAGCCACGACAAAACCAAGAACTTCCTTCTTTAGTCACATGACTTTTCTGCAGGAAGCATATGTTGAATTTGTGAGAAGATCTAGGTCTTCAACACTGTTTTTATTGGCCTCCAGAGATTTATTCCACTAATGGGGAACATGTGTTTAGTTGGAATTAGGGACTATTGAATCAGTTGCCTCCTGGTGCTGAAGACATTACTGTTGATTTCTAGTTTTTGTTCCAGGGCAAAATGAAAGTGTATCAGGTGTGTCTGACAGAATAGTCATGTTATGAAACACTGGCTATCCAGTTTTCCTCTGAGGAAGTGAGACAGAGTAACAATGTACTGCAGGAATATCAATTTCAATGCAGACTATGTGAGAATGCCTAAACATAGATGGGCTCTTCAACTACCACTTGTGAGGTTATCTAACTGCCAACAGCACATATTAAATGTCATGTGCATGTGGTGTGACTGCGATATGAAGAGTGTTAATCCTGATTTCAAATAACCCTCTGATAAAAGTGTGCTGATTGCTCCTACTTCCACTATAACCACTTCAACTTACCTGTCGATTTCTAGCTTCTGTTTTAGTATTTCCTTCTGTAAACTGTGTGCAATAAACCACAATTTTCCCTTAGATTGTCACTAAATTATCTTCTGGATTAATGCAATAACAAGGGCTCCAGTCTGCTGGAACAACTCTTTCAATAAAGGATGTTCATTTCATCCCTTGTCTTTGAAACTTTGTCCAATTAGTATTTTCATAGGAAATTAGGACTTTTTCCATTTCTTTAGCACTTTGTTGTATGAAGAAGTCCTTTGATTGGCCAAAAAATATAAGCCTTATTTGGCTACTGTTAAAGACAAGGGAATTCATTGCGATGCCTTTAACGTGGAAACGTTTAGGCTCTGAGGTCTGAGGTTTCAGCTCATCTTGCCTGTTTTCTACTTAAGGGTATTTTTAATTTCTTTTTGTTCTACTTATGTTACCAGTGTTACTAACTTAGAAATTCTAGTTGCCAGAGGTGCTAAAAATGACAGACAGCTCCAGAAAAGTAACTACTATTTTGTATTCTAGTATTGATACAATTGCATTTCTGTTGCAAACATCAACAGAGAATTCTTAGTGAACAAAAGGAGGAAAAACTACTACCTGTACTATTGCAAAACAGGGAAAATCCTTTGAGTTCTCAAAGAGTCATTACCTATTGCTATTTAATTGAATAGAACAAGGATGATATTTACATAACTCATTTAAGACAGTAAGTTAAGGTTTGTCCTTAAGTGAATTTTGAGTTCTGCCCGAACCTTCTATCTACATTTGATTTCAGCATATATTGTGATTGCAAACATATTTTTGGTGGGCAACACTATTATTTTAATTTATCGATATCCTAGTTATGCTGAGATCAGTTACAGAGCTTGTTAGTATTCATGTCTTTTTTTTTTTTTTTTCATTCTTTGCAAAATGGTGAATATCTTGACTTGGCTACCAAAACCGGTTTACCTGTAGAGCCTTCCGACATCTAGCAGATCAACACTCCCACCCAACTCAATGTCATCTGCAAAATGACTGAGGAGACACTCGATATACCCCTGCAGACCCTGGAGAAGACCATGGCAAAGCATGTTGTCAACCTATCACTTACAGCAACGACCACACCAGAGCAGTTATTGACACTACAGCCTGTGGAGAACCACACAACAGAGCCAATGTCAATAAGCCCTGAAGGAAGCTGAAACTTGAGGAAGATTTATGCAGGAGAAAGCTCCTAGCAGGATCCATGGGCCATGGAAAGGAGCAGTCTGTGACTGAAGGACAATACTCCATGAAAAGACTCCACACTGGAGCACTTCTTGAAGAACTGCAGCTTAGAGGAGAAGCTGGAGAAGGAATGTATGCCATGGGAGACAACCCACACTGGATCAGGGAAACAACGTGAGAAGGAGTGGTAGAGATGAGGTGTTATGCACTGACCACAACACCCATTCTGCATTTACCCTGCACTTCTTGGGCAGGAAAGGAGGGAGGCTGAAGAGCTAGGAGGGAAGCTGTTCCTGGGCAGAGAGGGAATGGTGTGAAGAAGGTTTCAGTTTTGTTCTTATTTCTCACTGTCTTGCTCTGTTATTAATTGGCAATAAGTGAAATTATTCTTCCCCACGTTGAGTCTGTTTTCCTGTGATGGTAATTGGTGAGTGATGTCCCTGTCTTTAACACAAGTGTTTTTCATCATACTTCCTCCTCCTGTCCTGCTAAGGACAGGGTGTGGAAGAGTTGCTTGATGGGCACTAGGCAGCCAGTCAAGGTCAACCTGCCACAATATCACTTAGTAAACTGGAATTATAGAAATGACATTACCTTTCGTCACCATCTAAAAAACCAAACATTCATCAGCTAATAGGAGGAAGAAAGGGATTCAGTGAAAAGTTATGAAGACGACTTTAGAAAAAGGAATGTTAGAACAAGAAAGAAAGGATATAAAGAAGACAGAATAAGAAGGAAACACCCAAGAAAAACATCAGAAATTCTGTATGCTAACAAAACATGCAGATATTTTAACAAAACATTTCAGCTACAACCTTGCTTACACCAAGAAATAATAATTTGACATAAAAATTGATTAATGACAGCATCCCCATACTGTTTTTCACAGAAAAAAAATTTTCTTATCTTAAAGTTGTGTTGTCAGTCTTCCTGGAGTCTACAGTACTTCTCTAAGGAATACCACATGGCTATTGTTGCCTTCTCCCTTTCTGCGCTGAGGTCCTGCAAGCAGTCTGAGAGGAGCACCAATACCTTACACACCATGGATAACAGCACAATGTCTCAGTAACATGGCTATTCTCTTTATCAAAATCAAAGGATGGGAACCCTTGAAACACAATGTATTACTTTGAGCCAAACTGGTACACACAGATGCTGGTGATGACACTGGTAGTAGTGAGCATTTAGCCAAGATAAACATTTCAGCTCTTCACTGCCATTTCAAATCCTGCAGAAGTTGATATGGACCGTCTACATGCTCTCGAGGTCCAAAGTAAAGTAAAATAACTGTTCTAGTCCCAGACCTAATGAATCAGCATCAACATAATCTTAAACCATGGCCAAGAATTGTTGATTTTCTTGTTAATCATCTGGTTACCAGAACCTGACCTACATATTTTGGTTTATTTCAATTATGCTATTTTAATTATCCAAATATTAATGTAATTTTCTCCTACTGTTGTCAGATTTGACTACTTAGACTAATGATTCATTATGAGTTGAATCCTATGGTGTACAAATTGAAATAAATCTAAATATTGAAAATATGTCTTATCATTTACTTTGTCTTGAGTGGGTTTTATTTCTTCCTTTCTTTACAGATGCAATTAATTTGGAAATTTGCAATACATAATGTGAAAAGATTGGATGTGGAAAAGTAGATCTTTTTCAGCTTGGCTGTATGAGATGATAAAGAGTCTAGTCGCATTGAGTGATAACCTGAATCTGTCTTCTGAATCTCCAGTTGTTGCTGTGAATTCATTTTCAGCTGGTATAAAAACGTTTTGTTGGAAAAGTAATTTTCTTCATCACTTATTCACTATAAATTCTGGAATTAATTTTGTCTCACTGAAACTACTTTTATAGCACAGTAATGTCACTAATTTTGATGGATTTTCTGAATAGGTAGAACTGAGAGGTAAGGCATGTGCTGTGTCACATTAAAAGCTTCTAGGTAAGGAAAGTTAGCAGAGGATGTTTGCCGTGCCATTTAGTTTCATGGTGACTAACACTGCATTCAATGTACCAGCTCTACAAAAGGTCTCATTTATAACTTAAGACAAAGTGACTTTAGTCTGTGATGTTTTGTAACTAGAAAATATATTTGTTCAGCCCCCATTGAGATGAAATAAGAGATAAAATGTAATCCACAAAATAACCACATAGAATCAAGATCTAGAAAGCAAGTGAGGAAGAGTGAAAATAGAGACTACTCCTGGAGGGTATTTGAACGTCTATGTTTACATAGACGTCTATGCTTTTACAAATAAAAGAAAATACTTAGTTTTTAAACTATTTTGTCTGAGAAATATTTAAATGCTTTAATGGACAATTTCCATGCAGTCCTGAAGCCAGGTTGCTAAGACAATAGAAACCAGAAAATATAATGTTGAAGATTGCTCATTTAGCAGAAAGCATATGAATATCTTATTTATTTTTTCCCAACATATTTTTACTTTCTTAACTCAGAAAAAAATAGGGAAACTTTTTGTGGTTACTGTTGCTGATCTTAATCTTCGCTTACCTTGATTTTGCATCCATCTGTTATTCTAAAATAACAGCATAAGAAAATGGTTGACACGCCAGATAACTTTATTTGGCAAATCTATGTATTAAACCACTCCAGTTTAACTAAAGTTTTATAAATTGTGAGTTAAATTTCATAAGTTTAGATGCAGAAAACCCATACTTTCCATTATGGGGAAATCCAGCATATCGAAGCACTCTAACGATGTTCTTAGGTATAACAAAAGGCAGAGGTTAGCTGTAAACTTAAAGTGGCAGTGACTGAGATTTTAGGGGCCTCTAAGCAAACTCTATCCAGTATTTCTGAGTTGCATGGATATGATGCTCTTCTTATACGTGTCAGACATTCTTCTGGCATACTCAACAGCTTGCACCTTAAGGGAACTAGGTTGTGAGGCAGAAAGTTTGACAGACAGTGAGCCAGAAACAAGGCAGAGTGTTATTTACAGTGTTCTCTGGTTTATCTGTCTATATGAGATGTTCCGCTTTGAGCTGGAACCCCAGCTGAGAGTAGTTCT
Source organism: Grallaria varia (assembly GCA_013396735.1). Lineage (NCBI taxonomy): Eukaryota > Metazoa > Chordata > Aves > Passeriformes > Formicariidae > Grallaria > Grallaria varia. Next base: position 7,701 of record VWZG01012177.1, read on the forward strand.
GGTGGCACAGGCCAATGAAGGAACATAATATTGTAGGAGTATGTAGTTTTTATGGGGAAATGCCTCTTCTTCTATGATAACTAGTGAAAGCTGCTGATGGTATACCAGTAGAAATGGTTCCTTGAGCCTAACAACACTGTAGGTACTGTTTTCTTTAGAGTCATGATCAGGACTGCCAACCAGGCAGGCATTGCCCCGAAGTGAGAATTTATGGAAGAGCAACTGTGACTCTGAGTGAGCAGCCTGTCCCACTATAAAGGTGTGTGTGTAAAGACATAGCGCCCTTGTTTTGTAGGCCATGCTGAATGACTTGCCAAAGTTGTTATTTTCCCCTGCACCCAAAGGTCCGTGAAAGGAAAATTTCTTGCCGCATGTGGGAGAAAGCAAGAGACAGAGAGCGAGCAAGTTAGTGAGCGAGCGCTGAGCCCTTACAGGTGATCCATTACCCTGCAGCCGTTACAATTTGTCATATATGCTTCACCTACCATCAGCTGCAAGATGAAATGTTTTCAGCTCAGTTTATCAGTCTACCTGGATGTGTCAGGTCAACTTCCTTTTAACCCACTGTTCTGGTTCATGGGCTTCTGGAAAATATGGCACAGCTGATCAGAGCTAGCAGTTGTCTTTCTCCATTTTTCTTTTTTTTCTTTTTTTTTTTTTTTTTAGTTTGTTCACAGTGTGAAACAGGGTTTACTGGACACATCTATCATTAAGAATTTGACTTCCAGATTAATACAGTACTGTTTAAAAATCTTGGAATATGCATTCACTTCTGTTCCAAAGGATAATTAAGAAAACCTATTATATTAGAAAAGGAACTTTTCTTCCTTTGCAAATATATTCTCACGCACACATGTGTATCTGTACATATGCATGTAGACAAGCAAACACACTTACCTACACATCTGCATTCTAAGGATCCAATCATAATGAAATAAACCCACTTTAAATTATTTTGATTGGTTACCAGAATATAAAAAGATAATTTTTTTTTTTAGTCACAAAGCTATGGCAAAATGATATACTGAGAGGTTTTCAGTTTCATTTTTCTGTTTTCCTCTACAATTAGAGGAAGAAATCATGGTATATACACTAGAACACTAAGAAAATTTTAGTTTCAAAATATTTTGCTAAACTTCTATTTCCAAAATTTTTAACAATATCCTATTCATAGACCAGATAGAACCCAAAGAGCTTCATTTATGTTTTTAATGTCAGAAATAACTATGCATTTCATGAATTCCTATGCACAGTGTAATTTTAAAATGGAAATTATTGAAATGTTAATTAAAGTTAGCTGGTTGGGCAGTTCACACTTTGCCCTTCCATACAGAATGTCCTAAGATAATGCTGCTGGTGTATTGGTCACTGTTCAGCCCCGTGTTTTTTGAGTCGTCTTATTGCCAGAGCTTATTAATACTGACTTTAAAGATATTGAAGGTTACTTGTCTATATTTTTCATGCTGACCACTATGCAATCAAAGTGGGAATTTGTTTTGAAGTGCAGTTATCATATTGCTTTGGCAACCTTACTGTTCTTCTGTCCACTTCACTCTCTAAGTGGTCTTTTAAAATTATAAAAATATGACATCATACAGCTGACTTTTTTTCTCAAACTTCTCTTCTGCATTGAAGGGAAGGTGGCACTACTGGAAACGTCAAGCCTAGTATATTTTCTTATTCAATAGAGAAACATAAACTTATTGTTATTGAATCCTGAACATTATTTTTATTATTGTTTAGATTAATGGGTGTGTAATATCAAATGCTAAACATTACCCTTATGTTTTTTGTGATCCTTCATATTTACTTCTTTCTTTTTTTCTCTCTCTCCTTTTTTTTTTTTTCCTTGGCTAGAAGTTTTTAAACATATATACTCTATTTCTGTGAAGCTGCAAGCACATAAATGATAGTTTTGCAGTTTTTGGCATTAGAATCCTTCTCCGAATTTCCTATCCATGGAAGCACAGTGAACAAAGAGAATTTTGTCATGGGACAGAACTGCATGGAGCACAGAAGAAATCCTGCAGTTTCACTGACACACCACTGCTTCTTTTTGCTCAGACATGCTGCTTGATAAAAATGACTTTTGGCTTGCATACAATACAGTTTGATGGATGCCACCATTTTAGTAAAAAAAAGAAAAAAAAATTATAGAGTATTGTCTTCATCTTAGTTTTTAAATCACAGTTTCTGTGACGTTTACTTTCAGCCTCTGTGTTCTGTTCTGCAATGTAACAATTTCTCACCTCTGCTTGTCTTGCCTGAAGCTCAGGCACTTAGATGGGAATTTTTGAAACTTTCATCCTGGGATACCTACTTTTCCTGTACATGTTATCTTGTTGAGCTAATGGTGACATGGCTTTCAAAGAGACAAAAAATTATGTAATTATAGAAGTCTAGTATATTTTGTCAGGGGAAGGCTGACCTGCTTGCCACAGGGGCCCTAAAGATCTATTTGTCTGTCATCTCCAGCATTTTCAGGTGTGCTAGAAGTTAGACCTCCTCCAGACATGCAACCCAGTATTCCTCTAAAGACAGTATGTGGAGAAGCTGGATGTGAAACTACTCACTTGAACAGCAGGATGTGAGGGAAAGGAGCTATCCCTAGGCACACGTCAAAAGATGATCTAGTAGAAAGAACATCTAAATGACCTAAGGAACTTAAGCACTGTACAAACCCCGTTGATGTGACTTGTCATGCCGGAAGGACTAAACTTATTGATAGGAGAGGAGAAATCCAACCTGATAAGACTGTTTGATATTCACCGAATTGCTCTGCCTCTGTTTACAAATGCACATGTATGCCTAACAGCTGAGGCAAGGCTGGGAAATGTAAATAAGGGAAGAAATTTATTTAAACTAAGGCATGACCTATCATCACTATGTTCACTGAAACAAAGTATTAACAGAAATGATGTAGCTTATATATATAATGAAGTGTGCTAAAGACGGTTTTATTACACATTTTCACAGTTGGAGGAAACAAACCAAATCTGACTCAGAATCTGAAGAGTAAGAGAGCATTTAAGTGTAATGTGATTACTGTCTCATATTTATAAACGTAACATCAAGAGAACATTAAGTGATTAGCTTAAATGTGCATATTCATTATGGTCCTGAGAAGATTGCTTTATTGACAACCAATTTGCTTCTTTTCATATGTCTATTCAAACACTGTATTGAATTTCAACAAGTTAAAGAATTCCTCTAATTAAATAAAAATATTAAGGTGATGTCTTAAATTTGCTTAGAAATATTTACTTTGACCTAAGCCTATCAGCAAACACACTAACAAAAACATCTAAAGATAAAATTATTTTTGTAAACTCTAACCAGCAAACCGTATAAAACAGTTGTGTTAGTTATTTGGGGAAATGCCACCACATTACTGTGTTATTTGGGGAAATGCCACCACATTACTGTATTAATGTAAAATGTTCTTCATCTTTGCCTGTTAATCTTAATTAACTGGAAAATATCGGCATAAACATCTTCACAGTCCTTTTTTCTTCATCAAGTCATACTTTTTGGAACTGCCACCCTAGAATGGGAGGGGACATAAGCTCTTACCTTCTTTCTAGGAAAACATTGCAAATTACCAAAGGAGAGGAAACAGCTAATACCCTGAATTGTCTGGAACAGACCTTTCTAGCCTTTTCACTGTCTTCTGTTTTCAGCGTTTTGAATTATTCATCATTTCTCTGTCTGACCTGTCTTGTCTCAAAGTAAAAGACCAACAGAAATAAAAACCAACTGGAAATACATAACCACTTTCTTTCAAGTCACAAAAGCATGTCTATAAATGTTCCTGTGTACTGTGTAGGATAATTTCAGAAGCAAAATAATATCTGCATCTGATTGCAGCTGTAAAATTTGAAAGAATTTCAGTTTTAGGAATTATAAATAAGGTTGGTTTGGTTAACAACATATATGTTTGTCTATATCAACTTCCTTTCTCTTGTTGTTTAGATTAATTACTTAAAATGATCCTCGGAGAATTTTTGGTTTAATTGCTCTCTCTAGCAAATGGTTTATATAGCTTGAAGTGACAGGTGGTTATAAGCTAATAAACCACATTCACCAGACCACAGATTAAAAAGCTCCATGCAAAATTAAGTAAACTGGCTTTATTTTGCATTTTGACAGTATTTAGTCCTCAGTGGGCAGCCTTTCACAACAATCAAACAGCCAACCAAAACTTTCCTAATATCATACAACCTGAAGTAAAATACCTGTTTTTCAAATTCATGGAATTTTGTTCAACTCTTCCCTTTACTATGGTCTTTTTCCTTGATGGAAAGCAACATTAGGAAATCCTATTCAATTTCTTTATGCAAAGAATTTTACATAGCAGGATAATGTGCAGAAAGATTTACTTGGTTCAAGTAGACAATTTGGGAAGTTTTGACAGCATGAGCATGAATTTTACTTGAGCACTTACACTCCTAATTGACAAGAGATTCTTACATCAATTAAACCTGTGTCATCATTCACTGAGTTATAAACTTTATGAGGACATAATGCTAGTTATATAAATTTCACTTTTCTCAAACTTAAAATAGTCTCTTAGACAAAATCCTAGTCGTTATGCAGAGCTGTGTAGTTTCTTGATAGATGGGTAGGTTAAAGAAGGTTAAGTAGATACAAGTGTAAAGTAAATAAAGGCTGGACTGGGAGCATTCCTCTTACACACAGACATTCTTGATAACTGTTTACTTTAGCATTAATTACTTTGTTAGAAATTTCCACCAAAACTGAAATTTGGAGTCTTAGTTCAAGTGGATGGGAGGGCTACTTTTACGCTGTGAGAATTTTTTTCACTTTGGTGAGAAGAATAAAAAACAGGCTGGAAAATAAATGTATTGTATCTCATCAGACCACCGTGGCTATTAGAAGAGAAGGGGTGTGAGAACAGACGTGTCAAACATGTCTGAACAGACATCAAACACAATAAAAATCAGTATCATGGATGTTATATCAGCTCTTTGTCAGGTCACTTTTAGTTTTCCTGCAGAAGTTTGGTTTTCAAACTGTGCCTGTTATCTTTACTAAAAAGGTCACTAATTTTGCAGGCCTTATGAAAAATACAGCATAGTATAGTTGCAGTTTATTTCACCCTGAAGGTCTATGATAGCTTATCCCAAGTTTATTTTATTTCTTTAATATCTTAAACACAAAAAGGTAAAAGAAGCACTTTAATTGGACTCTAAGGCAAAAGGAATAAACAAAACCAAAACAGGTGCCACACAGTTACACATTGCTATTTGCATTCTGTGTTGTCCTCCTCCGTAATTTCCATAATTCTTTTAGTGACAATTCCATGACCAGTGCCTGTATAAAACATGTATAATCCTTGTCACTCTCCACAAAGATTCTACTTAGAGTTTTAATTTTAGGTCTGAAAACAAAGTTAAGTTTATTAAAAATCTAAAGCCATCTTTCACAGTGTTTTTAGATAGCTGTGTATTGATACCCCATTGCTGACACATTATTTTGGGTAAGTGGAAAATTGGTATGGTAGAGACATTTTCACAAGCAAATGATTATTTATTCTGAAAGACTATTAATACTTTTTATCTCATATGTTTGTGCAAAGGAATGTAGTGTCAAAGGAACACCAGTGAAAAAAAAAATTTTAAAAATGCTTTCTAGTTTTAATTCTGATTTATAACATAAAAGTGTAACAGCCTATCTCAATTTCTATTTTTATGGACAAAACACTATGCATAAGATGAATAATTTAAAGAATATATAATAATTCAGATTTAATTGGTATAGCACATCTCTTTAAATATGCATATACAGATGTGTCACTGAGAACTGTTTCTTTGTATGGCTTTGAAAGAAGAAATTTCTCACTTTAACAGAGTCTTCTTTGCTAATAATGTATAGGTACATGTGGAGAGTGTCACAAGAGACTTTAACTCAGTAATCAAAAAGCAAGAAATGAAATGAGGGTTAACTGCAGAATGAAATTCTAAGCAGTCTAGAAGCACTTCAGTATAAAATCATAGAATCATAGAATATCTGACTTGGAAGGAGCCCACTAGAATCATCAAAGTCCAACTTCTGACCCTGCACAGGACCATTCCCAAAAATCCCACCATGTGCCTGAGAACATTGTCCAAGTACTTCTTGAACTCTTTCAGGTTTGGTGCTGTGACCACTTCTCTGGGGAGCCTGTTCCAGTGCCCAACCACCCTCTGGGTGATGAAACCTCTCCTAATATCCAACTTAAACGTCCCCTGACAGTTACAAGCCATTGCCTTGGGTCACTGGTCACCACAAAGAAGAGATCAGTGCCTTCTCCTCCTCTCCCCGTCATGAAGAAACTGCAGTAGAAAAAGTGCAGAATTTCTTTCTAAGCATTGTACAAAGTAGGATGAGAGAACTCTGGGACTACTCACCTCAGAGCAAAATACATATAGCCCCTGCACAAAAAAAAAATCCAGATATGACCTCTGGAACAATGGATCACTTCAACTGATAGTTGGTTTTGAATAAAACCCTGGCTTTGAAACTGTTGTGAAAATGGCTTTAAATGAGGATTGACAGAACAAGACATGGTAGCTGAAGAATGCCAATAACCAGATGAAAATAAGAAACAGTAATGAACATGAACCTCTATAACTGGTGAATGGGATGTGAGTCTTCATAATATGATAATATAAGGACATGACAATTATTATGACAGTCTGCAAAATACCCTGCTATATGTATATTAATGGAAGGAATGTGGGGAAGAAAAAAGGGTGAGACTCTTACTAGTTGGTCAAATTTAAGACTAAACTGGTACAATAAACACATGATAGGATAATTTCTATTACTGGAATGGTAATATAAAAGAGGAATAGAGTGTACAAGGAAGGCAGGTAATGAAAAAAAGGAGGAATATTGCTTTGAAGATCAAGGATGCATGTGCTTGCCAAGAAAGAAAATAAAAGGAGAAAGTCTTGCTGAAAATCTCTGAGTAGAAATGAACAGGAAGTGAACAATGGAGTTATCTGATTAGAATCTACTACAGTCTAAAATGTAAAGAAGTTCAGGATAAGGCTTTCTGTGAAGAAATAGCAAAATTATTCAGCACATAGAATTTGCTTTCAAAAGAAATGGGGGAATTAGGGAAGGTTAGAGCTAATTCCTGCCAACTTGGAGACATCGGATAATAATGTAAATGTGAAAGGCCATCTTAATGTGAAAACCATAAACCAATGGTATTCAATTCCTGGTAGGGTTAAGAAGTAAAATGGCCTCGAAAAGAATATTGAAAACTCAGGCTCTCAGAAAGACGTACGTACTTAGTGGGTCAACAACTATCGCAGGTGAACATAAGAGAAAATTATATCAATTATAGGTGGCCTTTTTTGTATGAGCTCATACACAAAATAACTAAAAGAAAGATAAGCAGATGAGAAACTTCTCTGACTTGTGAGTTTTTTTGTAGACCTCAGATGTATGCAGAAAGTGCACAGGAAGCAAAAACTGTATTAGCTTACTAAGAACAAGTAGAAAAGCACAGAGCAAACACACAGGGACAAAATCCCAAATGTCTAGACACAAAATGAGGTGTGGCTTAAAAAAATAGCATTGATAATAAAGAAAAAGTATATTTATACTAAAAGGAAAACTAAAAATATCATTGGTC
>VWZG01012177.1:15384-27702 GCA_013396735.1 Grallaria varia
GGCTTCTTAATGGAGAAGAAAAGGCATTGACAACTGATGTTTGGACATCCAAATATTTTAATGGCTTATGAACTTTCAAAAGTAATTAAAATTATAAGGCATTATTTGCTATTAACAAAACTTATGCAAAAAAAATAAAAAAAGAGAAAAAGAAGTTTCCAACCTAGAACAAAGGAAGAAGAAATGGAAGTACTTAAATAATACAGATGTTTTCAACTCATTTGATTCTGATAATCCTCAAATGAAATCACAAAAACTAAGCAGATGTTTTTGGGATTGAAAAATGCAAGAATGATTAATTTATTTCAAAAAAGAAAGAAAACTGGGGAGACACATCAGTTACTTAAAATCCTTGTAAAAGAAAGAAAGAAAGAAAGAAAGAAAGAAAGAAAGAAAGAAAGAAAGAAAGAAAAAGCATATAAACTAATTATCAAACCATCTCTAATCATCTGAAAGACAAGAAGGAGATAAATTGCAGGTAACATGGACATGTAAAATAGAAAGTACTCTAACTCTGTATATATATGTCTTTAATGAAAGGGTGACAATCTTCTAGGTCAGGAATTTATTGTTCTTTTTGACCTTTCTGAGAATTTACCCTAGCCATTAACAGTAGATTATGACATAGGCCTACATAGTGAGTCCATGTGTGTTTTTTGTAAGTATGGTGCTTACTGAATTACTCTGTTTTTCACACACTTTTTTTTTTTTTTAATGACATTTGCCTAAAACTCATTTGAACTTTTAAATTTCTTTAACAAGAACTTTATCATTGCTTTGAAGAAAATAATAGTGTAGTTGATAGAATGATTGGTGCTTGAGAGATGGAAATTGAGAGCAATTGTGCAACTACTTTTCTTTGTTTTCATTTTAAGGACAAATGGGAATCAAATGCCAGCATGAGGTAGTTATAAACATAGTGAAATTGCTCTACTAATCTTGCAATGTGCTGCCAAGATAATAACAGCTCTGAGCATTTCTATTGATTTCTGACGGAATTACTAACTTATTAGCTAAAGGAACTCCTTATAACTGGTTGAAAATTAAATGCATGCTTGAAACTTCCACTATTTCAATAAATACTGTGAAAATTACTCTTTTATTCAAAAAGAAAGTAAGGAAAATGAGAAGTAGCATGTTATGGATGTGTCATCTTGAGTTACACAGATGTAAGATGGATGCAATGTTCCCCCTGAACCACATACTTTTTCATGATTGCTTACTCTTGGAAGTGTCCATTCAGAGACTTCTCTTTCACAGCTCTATCTGAGGCTTCAAAATTTATGTTTTGTCCTCATCGGACCAAACTGTCATATGCCTTCCTCAGATAGAACTGCAATAAAACAGTGCTCTTTGGAAGAAAACCAACAGTATTTCATGGCTTCAATTTCTCTTCTTCCTTCTCTACCATTAGAGAGCTCTGGAAGACAGAAATTATCAACTAGAAAGTATTAATTGAAAAAAACATTGATTAAACAGTGTATTTTAACAAAAGTACATTTGGCAAGAACTGTACATTTTACTCTCTATAGTGCAAATTCAGTGAGTGAATTAGGAATGAGGATAAACCCCACCAAGCAGATAGAAATCTGTGATTTCTTTGATACACACCTTTAGGTGTGTGGGTTGAGGAGGTCTTCTTTAGCTGCAGGAAGAAATACATCTCTGGAGAAAATATCAGAAAAATTTATTACTTTGAAATTGAACTTATGCTTATGTCTCATTTCTTGTGGTAGGATTACCTTTTATCCAAGATCTTGGGTTACCTATTTTACTATGCAACACTTAACTACTGAATAGAAGAGTAGCAGCCTTTACAGATTGTGTAATTTCTGTAATAAGAACTGTAATTACAATATCTAAATACTACATTAATTTTCAGATGACTTGCATATGTTTCAGGCACTGTGCTTGCTCCTCATCAGTTTAAGTAGTTTACTGGAAATTATTATAATGCTTCCTATTATAGGCATAATCTGACATTATTTCCAGTATCGTGCTTGCTGTGCTCCTGATACTTTGTGGCCCAGCTTAAACAGGATGTTTAAAGCACTTGGCACTTTTTCTTGCTTCTGGAAGGACACTTTTTACACCAATTCTACTGTGGAAAATTTCACTCCTTAACCTTGGTAAGATAAAACAGTCTGTTCTGAGGAGTGTGAGTTTCAACCCCTTCAGACCATCACCAGCTGCTCATCCACCTATGTTCAGTAAGAAAATACAGTTATCTGCACTCAAGATAAAATTCACATGCCTATGTCAAGCAGAGGCTTTGAGCCATAAATCCCAATTTCTGACGACTTGCAGCTCAAGACCATGTTTAATTGCTGAGCTCTGGGCAGTGTGCATGCTCTCATCATTGTTTCCAGATCACTTTGTTATATGGTATCTTAAGGGTCAAGATACACGCAGAATGCTGTGGTAAAAGTGGAGAGATGGCCATGTATGTGGAGAACTCCCACCACAAGTATTACCTGTCATGCAGCACCATGTGTATGCATAACACGGGTCAACACTGGTGCTCTTAGGCTGAACGCCTCAGCTGGGGGCACCCCAGGAAAGAGCTGCAGTGCTAAAACGTGCTGCAGGATCCATAGGGTCACAGCAGCAGGTGGTGCATAGAGGCATCTACAGATGTGTGTACACAATGCTGGGGTCACAGTAGGGCTTTTGACCCCAGTAGCTGGGGTACACCATGTCTGTGGTTTTTGTTATTTGGTTTTACAACCTGCCTGCTTACCATGCATCCTTTGAATCTTCAGCCTTAGATGCCTGCCTTGTCTCATGCCTTGTGGATGGAAAACAGGCTTCTCCATTGAGCTGTTGAATTTCATGAACTGGACGTTGAACAGGTAGGTGTTTCTTTGTGTCCTTTGTACAAAATGAATTTTAGCATGGTGATATTTTATTCCAATCCTTAAACTGTACACAAGGGTATCTTGTCATGGTTATACACTTTTAAATTTTACCGAGATCTGAAATATCTTGGATCTAAATACCTGGAGTATATCAGGAAGTACTTTTAAAGGACATGAGAAGACTTAGTTTGCTGCCTCCTGTAAAAAAACCAAACCAAACCAAACAAACCCACAAAAACCAAAAGCCCACCAAATAATTTCTAATGTATCTGAAGAGTATATCACGTAAATGTTTACCATGACATATAGTATGCCATGAGAAAGGCAGCACCACGTTGACTTTCATGCTTATTAGAAGGAATGTTCTATTATCAGAATTGACTCAACAAAATTATTTTTATTTTACTTCATGATCATCTGGGTACTGCTGGTCACAGTTTTGAAAATCCTAAAAGTAGATGGCTAGCAAATTGGAGCAACTAGGTCATGATTTGTGTCAATATTGATTCTTTATATTCTGCAAAGTCATGTCTTTTGTGTGCTATGGTTTCAGTCTACAGTTTTCACCAATGAATTTCTTTATTTAAATGAGACAAATAGACTATTGTCAGAGACCATGATCCTGGTGATATTATTATTCTGACCTAGTGTAAATATCATGACCTGTCTTGGCACTCTAGCAGTAAATGAAAGGGTTCAGGCAGTCAAGGTAACAACAGGCTTGTCCATAAATCAAACCTTCGGACATTATGATAAGTTTTATTAAAGATCAAATGGGTTTCTTGACATTATGACTTGTATACAAGAGTCAGTAAATGGAAATGTAGCCATTTATCCAGAAAGATAAAACAGATTAAATCGTGAGACTAATGGAAAATACTGCTGTACCTTTTATTTTCCCTTTTCTTATGCTGAATATGGAACTTCTAAAATACCGGCGATGGATGATGCACACAGATGCCCACTTATTCTGAAAGGCAGCAGGAAGTTAAGTTGATGAACATAGCCACTGGTAGGGAGCAGTGACTTAATTATCTCAATACTCTAACCATTTTTATTTGACATAAGCTACATGTTTCAGAAAAGTTCCATTATAACTGGATAAGTATGCTAATATGAATTCTTAGGAAACCTTTAAGGAAATTTACTCTTAATGCTTTTTCTTTAAAACACCTGATTTAAAATCAGATAATCCAACAGCAGGAAAAATACATTATGGGAGCTAAGATGTCCTTATACATCCTCACTCTACAGGATTAAATTTTGCACATGTATAAACTAGAGAATTCTAAATACATAATAAAATATTACAAATCAGAGAACTGTGCCACAAGACTTTTTTTCCTAATAATTTTGTATTAAAATATATGAGAAATTTAAAAGGTATGGTTTATGTACAAGATACTTTTCTGGATAAAACCAGAAAGAAATATAAAAAGTGTTAAAAAGTTGCATTTGGATAGTCAAGTATCATATATTTATTTTTGAATATTACAAGAAACATATATGCATTTAAAAATTAATTCTGCTTGAGAGAAATAATTTCCTTGGTCACTAAAATACTTTTTTTCTGGTTTTATGCAGAGGTCTCCTTGCAGGTCCTGGCCTGTTCTCTTTGAAGCTGTCAACACGTGACCTTCTAAATGGTAATGTTTTTCCTTCTCTTTTTCTCTCTTTACTCTTTCTTCTCTTAATATCTCATCCTTTATTGTTTTCTTCTTCTTGTGGCTAACTCGAGCACCTATTTTTTGGTAACTTGTGGGTGCCTCACTTAAGTTGCACGGAGTTTGTGTTTGCTGGGTGTAACAAAGGTTCCTTCTTGTAGCAATGCCTGCTAGTCCTGGTAATCTGTTGTAATGCTTTTGTGAAGTTGCATGTTATCTTTATAAAAACCTTTTCTGCCAAAATGTCTATTTTCTCACCAAATTAAAAGAACTCTCCTAGACAAAAATGTGTAGTCTTTCTCCAGATATTAACTCATGTTACCAAAGAACCAAAAGCTTTACAAGGCTTTGTGTGAGCAAAATCTCTTGAAGCCAGAAATTAAAGTGTAACACCTGGTAAAATTTGGCCTTCCAGGATTGGGTTGTAACACATTACCCCTTTCTTCCTTTCAGTTTTTTTAACTTCCAAAAAAACAAGGTGGTTTTTTTTCAAAGTCTTATACTATTCAGCATTGTTTCTCTACTTTTTATCTACCATTTGCCTTATAGTTGACCATCTCCCAACACACAGTCAACTTTATTTCCACCAGCACACATTTCAAGTGACTTTTGACATGGTGCAGTGTTTTCAGGAGCGAGATACATAGAACCAGCGGAAAATCAGTTTTTTCCTTCTTCATTATTATGATAGTGAGTGGCAGCCTGTTGCTCAGGCTATTCTTACTCTTGCTTCAGTCTTGTCCCTCTAGAAATGATAAGTCAGAGCAATGCTCTTGAGAATTCACAAGGTGTTTTTCTTGACTTTGTAACTTTTGCAAGCCAAAGCAATAGGAACATCTTCAATACCTTTCATGGGCAGTATAAATCTGTACTGAAAATTTGTAGGGAAAAATAGTGACATTCACCACTAGTGTAGTCCAAAGACATAGGTTGTATCATTGGAACTCAAGACTTCAATAAAAACACACTTCAATAAAATCTGACGATGTTTCTATATCTATGTATTAAATTGCAATTTGCCTTATAAATCCAATCTGAATTTTGTTTATGTCAAGCATCTCTCACTTAAAATCAATTAGAGAATATTTTACAATAAATTATGACACGAATCCATAGTCCAAAAAATGCAATCTCTTGTCATCATCATCATAATCCATGCACTGTAAGTCACCTGAGCACTTGCCACTCCATATCTAGCAACATGAATTTTCCATCCTATAAAAGGCAAGTGCTTCAGCCACACTGCCCAAGTCATGGAAGACAAAGGCAGGGATTGGGAGGATGAGAAACACTCAGTGTAGGAAAAGATCAAGTTTGTGGCCTTTAAGGAACATGAAGGTGCACAAGTCATAGCATCATAGAATGCCTTGGGTTTGAAGGGACCTTAAAGATTATCTAGTTCCAACCCCCATGCCATGGACAGGGACACCTTTCATGAGGTCAGTTTGCTCAAAGCCCCATCCAACCTGGGCTTGAGCACTTCCAGAGATGGGCCATCCACAACTTCTCTGAACCTGATGAGATGCAAGTTCTTAGGGAAGTGGCAGATGAAGTGGCTAAGCCACTACCCATTTGTGAAGTCATGGCAGTCCAATGAGGTTTCCACTGACTGGAAAAAGGGGAAACATAACCCCTATTTTTAAAAATGGGAAAAAAATAAGATCCGAGGAACTACAGGCCAGTCAGTCACTCCTCTGCGCTCAGCAAGATCGTGGAGCAAGTGCTCCTGGAAACTATCCTAAGGCATGTGGAAAATAAGGAGGGGAATTGTGACAGCCAACACAGCTTCACTGAAGGCAAATTGTGTCTGACAAATTTGGTGGCTTTCTCTTACAGGGTTACAGAGTTGGTGGATAAGGGAAGAGCAACTGACATCATCTACCTGGACTTTTGCAAAGCGCTTGATTCTGTCTCGCATGACACCCTTGTCACTAAACTGAATAGACATGGATTTTTCAGATAGACCATTTGGTGGATAAGGCTGGGTGGCCTCACTCAAAGGTTGGATGTCCACGTGGAGACCAGTAATGAGTGGTGTTCCTCAGTGGTTGGTATTGGGACCATCTTTATCGGCAGCATGGACAATGGGATTGAGTACACCATCAGCAAGTTTGCCAATGACACCAAGCTGTGTGGTGCAGTTGATGTGCTGAAAGGGATGCCATTCACAGAGAGCTTGACCAACTGCAGAGGTGAGTCAGTGCAAACCTTATCAAGTTCAACAAGGCTGAGAACAAAGTTCTGCACCTGGGTTGGAGCAAACCCATGTACAAATGCAGGCTGGGTGCTCGTTCTGGATTGAGAGTTGTCCTGAGGAGAAGGACTTGGAGACACTGGTTGAGGAGAAGCTTGACATGAGCCAGCAATAGCTGCTTTCAGCTCAAAAAGCCAGTCATGTCCCAGACTGCATCGAAAGAAGCCTGACCAGCAGGTCAAGGGAGATGATTCTTCCCCTCTGCTCTGCTCCTGTGAATACATGCAGTATTGCATCCAGTTCCTGGACCCCCAAAATAAGAAGAGAATGGACCTGATGAAGTGAGTCCAGACAAGGCCATAAAGATGGAGCACCTCTACTATGAAGACAGGCTGAGAGAATTTAGATTGTTCAGCACGTAGAGGAGAAGGCTCCGGGGAGACCTTCTAATTCCTGAAGGGGGCCAATAGGATAGCTGGAGAGGGACTTTTTATAAGACCATGTAGTGATAGGACAGGGTGGAATGGCTTTAAAATGAGACTAGGTTTAGATTGGATGTTAGGAAGTAACTGTTTTCTGTGAGGATGGTGAGATGCTGGCACAGGTTGCCCAGAGAAGCTGTGGATGCCCCATCATTGGAAGTGTTCAAGACCACACGGGATGGAGCTTTGAGCAGCCTGGTCTAGTGGAAGGTGTCCTTGTCCATGGCAGTGGGGTTGGAATCACAGGATCTTTAAGGTCCTTACAATTGAAACCATTTTAATGATTTTAGGTTACTCAGAGAAAAAGTTTGCAAAAGCTAGGAAGTTCTTGATATGGAAAAAATTTGAATATTTTAAAAATGCTGAATATAGTCAAACTGAATTAGGGGCTTGATGATGGAAACATATTTTTGAAAGGAACGGAATGAAAGCCCCATGTATCCTGGGAAAATTAGAAAAAGAAAGGAAATTTCTAAAAAAAAATTTAAGGAACTGAAACTGATAACTGGGAAAGGAAAAATTATATATCATAAAGAGAAAAAGGCAGTGGCTTTTATTTAGGTTAGCTGTCTATGACTAGAATGCAAGGGGAAATGCCTGGCCTTCATTCTAGAAATTGTTTCTGAGATTGCAAATGCTTTTTTTAAAGCTGAAGCCAGTGTGATAAAGTGCTGTTCTTTGACCAGAAAGAATGTTTGCTTACTATTTCATCATCCCCTGGAGGCACAGAGAAAGAAAATAAGCACATCAGTTGTCATTATGACAGGATAAAAATGGAGCCATCATATTTCAATAACACAATGCAATGAGCAGCCCCATCGAGTGATGAATTATGGACTCTCTCTTTCACACTCAACTATAAGTTAATATTATCTCCCCAGGATAATTAGAGTGAAGTTCAATTACTGACCCTGAATTACCGTGTGGGCCACTCCATGGGTTCTGACACAGCGTTTTACACATTTATCTTTTCACCTAATGCGCTAAATCTGCATTGCTCAGGTGATTAATCATACTGGGTCCCATCTAGCTCACACTATTCTTCTTGTATGGATTGGCTGGTCCCTGGAGTCCCCTTGAGCACAATATGAGAAGGTCTATTATGCTGTGTTTTTCTACCAATTTATGTTCCTTCTTGTGTTTTGAGATTGTGGTCACTTCTGATGTTTGCCCAAAAAAGCTGATCATAAAAATACAACACTTTCAGAGAGGGAATTATCCACTTCCTTACCAACAAGGAGACAGGTAACTCAGTCAGTGCGGGTAAAATATACCTGTAAAACTCCAGTTGAAACAGATAGGTCCCTTTGTTTCCATGTGTAAAGATGAAAGAAGAGAAATTCACAATATGGCTCTGGAGGTGTTGATCAGTTTCCTGCAAGCTGTTATTTCTTTCCCTTGTGAAGCACAAATTCTACTCTTGATCTCCTTACTCAGAATAAATCCTTATTTAATTTTTCCTGTGTTTGTTTTTTTTAGGGCTGTATATGAGTAACCTTAAATATCTCTCGTTAAAAAATAGTAAAAAAACAACCCCATAGTTTTTAATTGTGGTGTAAATGGTGTAAACAAATCTTTAGAGTCAGAGCACAGCTTATTATAATTGTGCTTTCAGTAGCCCAATGTCTTGAAAAATATACATTGGTGATTTAAGAAAGCTAGATAATTCCGTCTCATTTAAGGAAAATCCTGGTTTACTCTATGAGCAGTCTCAGTGAAATGAAGGAGAAGGGATTAAAGAAGAGAGTCAGAGGATCTGGATAATCAGCTATCTAAAGGATGGAGATTGAGGTCATCTGCTGTGAGGAATAAAAGAGAATGAGATCCTCTTTTATATCACCAGCCATAATACTTAAATCTCAGGTTGCAGGGCATAGCAATAAGTTGTAATTCCCTTACCCACAGGCCAGGGAAATGGGTAGCAAGGAGAAACAAGAGAGAGAATACAATCTGGGCAAGGAACTACATATTACACAGTGATCAAGACATTGTCATGCAGCAAATTTGGGCTATGGCAAAAAGGTATGCTTCAAAACGGAACAGAACTGGGAAAAGAGCTAGACAGAATGCTATCTGATTCCCCCCTCTTCCCTGGGTATAACCTCTCTAGGTTAGATATCAATAATATGATGTCAGTGAATAACCGTTTGCTCTTAGCAAGAAATTTCGTGTTAAGCTGTAGACAAATTTGTTACACAGGTTAAAGCCTAGGCTTAAAAATGCTTTTAAACCTTCACAAATTTTTCGATTTTAATCAGGTTCAGATCAAATTTTATAGATGTTTATGTTTTCCAAACTGATCCTTTGAGTTCTAATTTTGTCTCTCTTTTGTTGCAATTTCTAAAAATATAATTTATGTTAAAAAACAATAGTCGCTATTAAAGATCTTTACACACAAAGGAAGAAAAATAATAAATCTAATGTCTGATAAATAACAAGTAAGACAATAGCAGAAAAAAACCCAGGAATGACAATATCCAGTCTTCAGGAAAAAGATGGAAAGCAGCTAGAAGCAGAATAAAACCAGGGAGTGAATGTAACACTTGTTTAGCCTTTCTACTGTGTGAATTGTACTGTTTCTTTGGATGACCCACTTAAATTTACTCCTTAAATCCTTAAAATACCATACATACAAAACAATCAGAAATCAAAGCTGGCCTTGTGTCTAGTCATAATTTTGTAACTGAACTGGTACAAATTACTGCACAAATTGCTGCACAAATTACACCTGGTGAAACTTAGTGAGTTTTCCAAATTGGTATGATGGAACTTGTTGGCATGCCCTGACTGTCACATTGATTAATTTTAAATTTATTTGTGTTTCAGGGTCAAAGCAAAGTTATGGGCCCTGTGTCCCTAAAACTGTAATCAAAACAGCCATAAAAGTGGTGTGGAGGAAAGAATATGGTTTTCATGTGATCATAATAACAGGCATTGCAGCAGACTTTTTGGAAGAGGGCAAATACCTTCAATCCTCATCAGTAGTCATTTTTAATTACTGCTGCAGCACAAAACAATTGGAAACCTGACTTCTATAGCATGCTGGATATCTCTCATGAGGTTTGCAGTACTTGCAATAAAGTTCTGCACTTTGCCTTTCCCGGCACACATACATGCATATATATACACATATATGTATATATATGTATATATATATTCAAAAACCCTTCCCCTTTCCATTCCTTTTCCTGTTCCCATTCCCGAGAAGAGTTGGCACAATGATGCAGAGGAGGGTTTAATGATTCTCAGGGGATCTGAGTCTCTGAGTGTAGAGTGGCTTAAAGCCGACTTTCCCCCAGTCCCTGTTCTGTGCCAAGGGCAGGTCAGAAAGGCAAAAGAAACTCTATCTAAGAAAATGCAAACATCAATCTCTTACCACCTTCAGTCTGTAATACAAGACCCTGTCTTCCCAATCACCTGGAGGAGCATAACCAGAGTAATGTAACTGTTTTAATTAGTCCTTTTGGATGAGACTGGTCCATTTTTCAAGTGGGACGGGGAATGTTTTCCACAAGGATCTGTACTTTTACTCAGTGGGCATATCTCTACCTTTCCTAAACTATGCACTGGAAAAGCCTGCAATTGTTTGGGGTTTTTTCCAAATCCCTGTAGCAGTCTGATCATAGGTCAGTCTAGATGATATGCTTTAGCACAGCTACAACTATAAAAGACAATTTTTCAATCATTTGTATGTCGAGTAGATTTCAGCAGATGATCTTTTTGCACTCGAGTATGCTTTGATGAGCTTCATTGCTGACTTTTTTTTCCTCAACATAAATATCTATACTTGAGAAAATGGACCTTTTCCATCCCATTCACCCTGCTTTGTCACTTTTTTGTCCACTTGGGCCAGCCTCCGTTACTCTTTTAAACATACCACTGCCTTTAAAAAGCAGTCCAGGGTTGGGCCTTCACTGTCAACAAGTTGAACTTCAAGAGCTACATCGTTAATTTCAACAGCCAGAAAACCATAGCAAAGAGCATCTTCCGACTGAGCCAAGCCTACAGAG
The DNA here is from genome assembly GCA_013396735.1 of Grallaria varia. Classification (NCBI taxonomy): domain Eukaryota; kingdom Metazoa; phylum Chordata; class Aves; order Passeriformes; family Formicariidae; genus Grallaria; species Grallaria varia. The sequence goes on from VWZG01012177.1 coordinate 26,593, forward strand.
CTCTGTGTTGGCTCACCTGACAACATCGTTACTATTTTAGTATTTACTATTTTAGGCTGTAGAGGTACTGGCTTGAGTCAGGCAACTGGGATGTGAGGAGTCACTCTGCAAACCCAGGCACCAGGATGAGAGAGATTGCTAATTGGGTAAGTCTGGCCACCATCTGGCAGTTGTAGTCTCTACCTAAACTCTCCAGATGCATCTCTGAGCAGCTGTAAATAAAGTCTTTCAGCAGCCAAAGGTAATTTATATTAGATATTTCATTCTGCTAGTTAAAGTCTGGAGAATTTTGTGTGTCTGACAGCCTTCTGTGATCCAGAAGGAAGAATACAGGGAGGAAGCAGAAGACGGCAGTTAAAACTATACTGCAGTTGTTTTCAAGACTCTTGCATTGCTATGCCAGCAGTTCAGTCACATTTTCAACATGCACTTGTGAAAGCGGCTGTTGAACTTTGTCCAGCATGTGTTAGCATCTGAAAAACATACACAGTTTGTGTGTTGTCCCCATGAGGTTGATACTGCCTGTTGAAAAGGTCTGAAAATTTAGGATGCAAGTTATGTCATAATGCTGCTGATAATACTATGAAACATAGCAGTGGATCAATCCCTTTCTATTGCTATAATTTTGTCTTAATTTTATTTTATTATCTGCCTTACTGTATTCCCGTATTTTTATGATATTCTTGAAATTTCATGGTTTTTTTTTTTTTTTATGCTGTATGGTAATCTTACTCCATTTTTCTCATTCTTCTTTCTGGGAATCCTCTCCCCGAGTTTCCTCTGCCTCTGTCCATTCATTTTTTTATAATTATTTTCCTTTATCTCTCTCTTAGTTTTTTTTTTTCTTTTTCCAGTTGTAAATTTTTACCAGCTTAATTCTCTGCTGCTCAGGCCTGCATCCCTCAAAAACTCCTACATTCAAAAAGGAGCAATTGTTCTGCCATTTTATTTTTGAAACCAAATAAGCACACTCTGAAACTGCCCCAGTATCCACTTAAAAGTGCACTGCCTGGGAATGAATCACAAAGTCCTGGAAGTATCAGTTCCCAAAGACTTCCTTACTCAGGTATCCCTCCATTGGTATCCACTTTTTTTTCCCTTCCTTTTTTT
>VWZG01012177.1:50719-104621 GCA_013396735.1 Grallaria varia
GAAATAGAGTATTTGATATGTTTTAAAACCTTTCTGAAAAACTAGTCACTCTAAAGACAACATAGAGAAAGTATATAGCCATGGGGGTATATGGCATACCCAGTCTCTGTGTGTTAATTGATAATAACCAGGAAATAATTTATAGAATTTGAGATGAAATGTGAGATACATTTAGAAATTAATGACAAGTAACTGATGCCTCATTTAACCAAATAGTTGGTAAAATATGTGATAACCAAGGCAGAGTGAGGTTAAGGCTAGGAAAAAGTTGAAAAAGGAATATTCCTCAAGTATTTCATTGTAATTTTGCTTATTTAATCTCTTTACATGGTCTCTTTTTGTTATTTTGTCATAAATACTGTATCAAACAGATTTTCTGGTCAGTATTTTCATAGATACAGAATTTTATATGGATACTCAGAGTGTAAAATTGAATATTTGTATAGAAATATGACTCAGAAAGAAAAGCAGACTGTATCAACTCTATCTTCTTAGACAGACAAGTAGTTGAAATAGCACAAATTTGAGTAGTTATGAATCACTTATGCAAAATTAACAAATGAAGATTTATTCAGTGAAATTATTTAGAACTGAGGTTCTTCCCCGTCTCATATGGACTTCATGATATCTGTCTGAAAATTCAGGGAAGTACAATGACTTTTAGAATTATTGTCTTGGGAGATGCAACAAGATGCAGACAAGGAAGAAGGGACAGAGCATCAGTGAACTGGTTCCTCTAACCTTAACTACCAGATGGAGCAGGCCCCAGACAGATAATCTGCGCATGGCACTCATTAAAGTGCTATGCCTCATACAGAACCTTTGGGGATCACTTTAACTATATCAAAATACTTTTAAATATTCAAGGTGGCCAGCCAAGAAATGGCTGAACTGACTGGTTTGTTGGGTTGAAGCAACACAAAGTACCACTGTGGTGGCTGGACTACCAGAAGTAAAGTAAAGATATTATTGACAGGAGCCATTATCAAAGAGAAGATCCAGGAGCTGACGACTCTTCTCATGAACAAATGTATTAAAATTAATTCAGATACAATTGATAAAACAATTCCTTGTGTTTCTTACTTAACTAGTATTTGAATGAGTAATCTGTGACAGAATGGGTCTTGGGACTCCAGACAGTCCTTTCAAAAGTAGAGCGGCTTCTCAAGGCTACAGGGGAATTATATACTATAAACTCTCACAAGGCACAATTCATTGCTGACAGGCCATCACAGCCTGGACACTCTTTTTAAAACCTGCTTCAGTAAGACAAATTGTAAGACACTGAAGAACAGTTTAGCAAGAATAGTGTTTATCTTTTTAGAGTTTATAGAAATACAATATGAAATGGGTGTTGCTTTGCATTAAGGTCCCTAAAATCCCTATTCTTTTTGGGTTTATGGAGCACCAAACTTGTAATTGTTTCTATTTGTCCTCAGACAAATTAGTCAACTGTACCATATAATTTTCAGAAAGTAACATTATGACCTTTCCAGAAACAGTATTCATCTCAGGTTATACGAAGTGCTGTGCATCCTACCAAAGGGACAAAGAACATGTAACTGGAAGTTGTGTTGATTGTGCCTGTGCATCTTCCTTGGGGATGGAAAACCATAAGCCTCTGACTGCTCTTCTAACCCTGTTCATATCATCTGCGCCTTCACATTTGGGATCCAGCAAGTAAAGCAATGAGGAGTGAGCTGAGGAAGCCACCGAGCATGTAACAAGTGGCAGATGTCTTCTTTTTGGTCACTCAGTGGAAGAATGGGTGAGAGCACAATTAAATTCAAACAGTTTCAAGTACATGAGTGGCTCATGAAATCATGGCATCTGGTATATATGGTGTGGGACAAATAGAATTTATAGTGCAATTTTCTGTACAGAAAAAAAACCAAATAAACTTGTAACTTCCTATGCTCTTAGAAAAAATATACCTCAGGAACACTAACCCAATAATAAATAAGTGTCCAGAGATATACTTGAACACTCTGTGTTCTGTGTAGCACGTTGTACCCTAATTCCATTTAGTTTCAGAGATTTTTCAGTAGAGGTTCTGTTCTCTTGTTGTTTTCTTTTGGATAGCTTGTCTTCCGAAAAAACAAAAAGAGTAGTTCAGGATTGTGGAATTTCAAATTAAGATAAATGTTGTGGTTAAAATGATCAAGAATGAAATAGTCCATTTTTTCCTTGGCTAGAATGAGAGTTAAATCTGACCCAAATTTAGCCATTTCCCCTGTTTGAGTTAAATTTTTAAGGTAAATTCTAGGATAGGTGAATGAGGCATTGGGACACCCTTGCCAGAGTTTTCAGGTGAAGTTTTGGAAACTTACTTCAATGGACACAGTATTTGTCTTTTATTTCAGTCTGCAAGAAACTTCAGACAAGATTTGATCAAATTATTCTAATTCACATTTTCAAGGTTGTTTTCAGAATGGGTGAAATCCTGGCAGAGAGTCCATCAAAATCAATTTAGTTAATTGGTGGATTCTCCTCTGAAATCTGACGTAAGAGTGAACATGGATCACAGCTTTCATTAGTCTGCTTTCTAATCCATTTAGTTAATTAGGTATTTGAACGGCATGTAGTCAAGACCTTACGTTCTGCCACAAAGTTCAGCTAAAAAAAGGAGAAAACATGAGAGAGGAGAAAACATTGCTTACTTAGAGGCTCACAGAATATAGTAAGGGATAAAACCAGACTGAAAATCCTTTGAGGCAATGGTCAGAGTGCTCACTCTCTGTCTGATTTTAGTATTTTGGGCATACTGGAAATTTTATACTCTTTTCAGGGTATCCTTATATACAGTCTCTGACAGATAACCAGGCAAGAGAATGTCCCAGCAAGAGGAGTCTCTGGGGCTTGTTTGCTTGAGCTTACTTTGTAGGCTCTTGTTTGTAAAAGTTTTCACAGAAATAAGTTTGTATGAGAAAAGAGAGCAATTTTATTTCTGAAGTCAGGGTACTCACTCCAAAAGATAAGATTTCAGGGAAAAGTGAGACTTCACTGCAAGAACTTCCATTTATAAATTTTCTGTAGGCAGCCCTTTGTCCTGTTGATCCTTCCATAGAAAATATGTTTTTGCCTGTGAGTTAAGTGTACAGTGTTTTAGTTATTAAATTCTCGCTATCATTTTTCTTTCTCTGGCCTCCCAAGTTTACTACCAGGAACTTGAACAGCTCTAACTTTTATTAATTGTTAATATCTATTGTTTTTCTTATTAGTGTACCTATTATAATATGTTAAAAGGAGCAGAAGCCTAAAAGGGCAGATGTCCACAGCAATGCATAAGATGTATCATATATGCATGCTTATCAGAAATATCTTTTGCTTAAAAACTAAACCCCTCACTTTGCAGTCAGAAGGTTGAGGGATAAAATATGGACACTGGCTCTACCCATTCTGTCTTCATGTTTAAAAGAACCTGGTTTGTAGCAGACAAATGGGTGATGTTTTACTCAAAAGTTTAGCCAGGACTGCATCCTTGCAGGCAGTTCTCTCCAGAGTATGTGAGAAATACAGATGGCCTGATGAACAATGATTTCAAGAAATTGAAAATATGACCTAAATATTTTTTAGAAATATTTCCAACTAACTTTATTCATTATATTTTCTTTATAGACTCATAGAATCATTGAATGGTTTGGGTTGGAAGAGACCTTAAAAATCCTAGTTCCAAGCCCTCTGTCATGAACAGGTACTCTTTCATGACAACAGGTTAGTCAGAGCCCCATCGAGCCTAGTCTTGAACACCTCCAGGGATGAGAAATCCACAACCTCGCTGGACAACCTATTCCAGTGCCTCACCCCTCTCATCATAAAGAACTTCTTCCTAATGTCTAATCTAAACATACCTACTTTCAGTTTAAGGGGCATTTCCCCTTGTCCTATCACTACATGCTCTTGCCCCTTTCTGGCCTTCTTGCATGCACTGGAAGGTTCTATAAGGTCTCTCTGAAGCCTTCCCTTCTCCAGGCTGAACAGCCCCAGGTTCCTCAGCCTGTCTTCATACAAGAGAAACACAGTGATTCTACTCTGCACTCTACGTTTTTGTATTTTGCAGTATCCTTCCCTGAATTTTTGGTACTATTGCTATAGACTCTAGATTACTTATTTACCTTTTTTTTTGCTCTTTTTTATCTCTCTCTTTGCCTCTTTATTGCTCTTCCTTTTTCTCACTTTCTCTGTTTCATTCACTCTTTCCACATCCTATTTTCTTTTTCTCTCTCACCTTTTTATCTGGCTTACTTATTCTCCCTTTTGTCTAATTTCTCTCTCCCTCTGGTTGTCTCTCTTACTGTCTCCCTTTGCCTCTCAGTTTCAGTTTCACATCCTCTGTCTGTCACTCCCCTTCTCTGCCTCTCCCCTTTCCTTTAAAGTATTTTACCTGGTTTGCTGTGTAGTTGCCTGAACCAGTTTCCTGCATAAAGGAATAAAGGGGAGGAAATAAACAACCTGAAGTGGATTTGCCTCTTCTCAGAGCAGTGATGGGTTATACCAGTATAAAATACCTGGAAAAGAGGATGAAAGCTCTGCTGGCCGTTTCTGTTGGACATGTACAGTCTTGCAGGTCTCCTAAAAGCTGGACTTCAGGAGCTGAACCAACTCAACAGAAGGCATGCTGTAAACTGAGGGCATAATCACATATTGACGATCTCTGTAAACCTCTTAGGGCATGGTGCCTGTTTTAGAGAATTCCTGGGTTTTCATATCCTAAGTAGATCCATATTCCATTAGTTAAACATCCTTTCTGAGTAGATTTAAAGGGAAGCATGGAGTAAGATTATAAATTTTGTTTAATCAAGCTGTCCTATTCCTGGTAAATATAAATCAGAGGGGCTGAAAGGTTTGGTTGGGGAAGAATCTTGATTCTAGTTCTTTTAATTTCCAGGGCCCTATGGGGGCCAGACACTGTTGGTAGGGTCTGTTAGGGCAGGGCCTGGCAGCCACAGCACTTTCCATGGCCATGTCGTGGAATTGGGTACCATCCTGGGGATCAGCATGGGTTGAAGCTGGACAGGGACATGGGCCCATAGGCGGACTCAGCTTAGCAGGGCTCTTGGCTGGGCTGGGCAGGGCTGTGGGCAGCTGGAGACTGGTTCTGCTGTGGTGTTGCTAGGGCAGGGGCTGACAGCCCTGGGGGCTGATGTGGGGTCTGCAGACACGGGCAGTGTGAGAGGAGTCCTGAGGGGCAGGACAGGGAGAGTCAGAGCTGGTGGTGCGACCCTGACAATTATAACCAGGATATCACGTACCCTCACTAGGCAGAAGTCCATCCCATGAAATTTTTTTCAGAGAAACTAGGACGATAGTACTGGGATTTTTTTATTTGCGTGAACATTTTCCAACAAGCTCAGTGTGAATAATATTTGAAAACTTGGAAAAAATAAACACTATCCTCCACTTAGAAGCCAACTTCTTTTTCAGACACTGCTGAATCTGTACTCTTTGTTTAGCAGTGGAGAATGTATATTTATTGTGTAATATTTGGAAAATGTCCCTTATTTGCTGGAGCAAAGAACTGGTTTCTTATTGGCTGCCAAGCACTGAATTTGAAAGTAAAACACTTTAACATAGAAAAATATTACAGGAGGAAAAAAAATAATATGATTCCTCACTCTTAGAAGCGATACACTTGTAAAATCAAACTTATGGATGTCCAGACATTATCAACCTATATTTATTTTGTAAATCTAACAAAACATTGGGAACATGCTATTAGAGCTCCTGTTGCGTAAACTAATGTTAAGTATTGTACTGTTGTGATCATTGAAACTGAATAAACAATAAATTAGGCAGTTGCTTTTATATAAGGAACTAAAAATATATGGGAAATAACTGAACATTTGAACTATATGCTGCGACAATTCAGTCAGGCTTTTCTTGTAGGAAGGTTTTATTTTGTGAACACCGATATTATCCTTTTAATGTAGTGGCAATAATTTCAGAGAAGAGGGACTTTAATGTTTTTGAATCAATGGAATTTATAAAGATATGATTCCCTTTGAAATTCCATATTGACTTTTCTAGAAGTTTAGTCTCTATTTTATTGGGAACTGGGAGCAGTTGTGAAGATTGATTAATTTTGCTATATCTGACACTGTCCCAGAAGAACTGCAACGGGCAGAAAGGTTGGCATTCATCCTAGCTATCTTAGATGTTCACAGCATAGACCTTGACTCTGAGCTGTCTAGAATTCCTTTAAGTCAGTTCTTTACAGTTGTTCTTTATAAACCATAAAGAGAATTTAAACTGCTACTTTAAATATAGGTGTCTAAAGGTAAGGCTCTCCGAGAATATATTGCATGTTGCGGGCACTGGAAGTTTAGTCGAATGCAAGAGGTCAAAGGAAAAATTGATAAACAAGAGATCCTTTAAGGGTTAGTAAAAACAAGAACACTTTTGGTTCAGAAAATCTCTAAAATGAAAGCTTTTGAAGGCTGAGAGAGTACTTGTTAATGCATCTTTAAAAACTTTGTTTTTTTTCATGCTTCTCCTTGGCCACCACTTACTGCCACTGGCAGGGTCAGTCTAGTGTGCTAGATGCACCTTTGCTTTCCTTCTGTGCCCAGACTCTTGTTATGACATTGCTACAGTAATAGACAATAATATGGGATTTTTTACTGTAAGGTGATCTTTCTGTGGGCCACAAGACTTTTCTGTCCAAAAATATCTATCAAAACTATATTAAAACGATGTGATGGATCCTCAGAGAAGAATGCCAGTGCATTCTAAAAGCAGTGGACAAGTTTACTAGCTACATGCTCTTTTATTCCATCTGTAAGTGTCTAGAAGCTTCACCTTATCAAAGGTAAAGTCCTAGAAACTAAAGAAGACTGATTAGCTGAAAAATGCTCTTGAGAAAGTTTGTGGTGAGGATAAGACACTTGAAAGCACCTTAACAGCTGCTGGCAGGTGGCCAGTACACAGGATGGTATGGAATGAGCCAAAAAGAAATACTGCTTCATTCATTGTTTAAAGGCTTGGTTTTCTTTAAAAATTTGTTCTCCTCACCTGATAAAAATACAGCATTACATAATCATCTTGTCACCGGCATTATTACCAGGAAAGTACTGCCAAACCCTATGAGTTGAAGTCTGATCTGTCCTGTCTGACATCCAGGACGTAGCTTGGAAAGGAGGAATTATATACTCCCATTTTGGAAAAGAGGGAACAACTAAAAGTGTTCAGTGAAGGACTGTGCTCAGAGAGGTCCAAGAAATCCAATTTGGAATTAACCTATTGACTGAGGGACTGTGATATGCTGCAGTAATGCCCTCTCTGGTTATTCCATTACACTGAAAGTCATGTGAGATGTTTCTCACTTCTGTTGTTAGAGAAACTATTTCTATAAATAATTCACTCCACACTCTATAAGTAATGAAACATTACTTATTTATTCAAGATAAAGTGAATCTTAGAGAGAGTGACTCAGTAGCTCTGTGGTCAGGGTATTCTTATTTTTCAGATGTAGGAGATGGTACAATGAGTCCAAATAGCTTTATGACCTATAACTAATTCCAGCCTGCCCCCCAAAATCAGAGGGAAGATAAATGCAATCAAATAATAACACTGTTCACTCTTGGTTTAATTAAAAAAAGCAACTTTACATGAACTAAATTTTAGGTTACAGAATTCTTTTCATATGATTAAGATGGCTGGAGTAGTGCTTAATTTCACCATGTTTCTCTTAGGAAAAATAGCTGTGGATATTTCCTATGACTCCTTTTTAAAAGATGATACATGACAACTTTTTTAATATGTAATATTTGTGTGTTTTTTTCAGTATACTGTGAAAATATTAGGCTTCTGTAGTTTGGATGAACAACTGGATAGAGTTAAAAATTGTGTCATTAACCTTTTTATGAGAACTAAATTATGGATAATAAAATATGTCAAGCTTGAAGACAGTTTGATAAAAAACATATTAGAAAAAGAGTACCTTATGCATGCATTTCCTTCCTTTGCATATGCACTGGTCAGAGTAACACACACTAAGGTCAAAATTTATTACTATACTTCATCTAATCCTGGGTAAAAGGAGATGCGTAGATTAATTACAAGACAGTATTTTAGTTTTTTACTATATTATTTTCTCTGTACAATTAATGTTTTCTAGATTAAAATTTGGGAATGGGTGGTGTTCAGACCTCTTTATTGTGATGGCCCTTCATCTTCAGGTTTTAAATGTCTCCTCTTTATAATTCATATGACATTTTGGGCAACACTATTTTTATTATATTCATCACACAAGTGAGAAGAAACTTGCAGAAATCAAGTGGTTATTCTTTACATAATTGCAGACTAACATAAGTAATAAAATTGTTGATCAAATTTTCGTTTTGGTACAAAATTAAACGTGAAGAATCCTAGAATTTTTAAATTTATATCTTAACAGGAAAGGCTGAAAAAATGTTTCTCCTTTTGCCCTTTTCCAAAAGTTTTTTTATTTTTTTTTAAATTTTTTTTTACATCCAAGCCCTCAGTTCCTTCTTTATTTTAATCTGGTAGAGGCAATGGCAAACAAGGAAGATCCTTCCTAGGAAAAATAAAAACTGATAGCTATGAAAAATGTGCAAGTTTGAAATGTGAGAACTTGTTTGTATAATCACAAATTTCAGTGAGGTCTGTGGGAAAGTTAATGCTTTAAAACATGAGAGAATGTGGCAAGATTTGGAAATTTCTATAGCTCTGTTTTTATTGAGATGCGACAACATATAAATGTAGGTCTTTGGGCCATGCAGGGCTTTGTTGTGACACAGTTCTTCAGTTTTCAAACGGACTATGGTTGAAGATTTCACAAATCTAATTTTTGCATCTAGGTACAAGGGTTGCTTCCAAAGGGTTGCATGAGAGTTTCTGAAAAGATTTTTTTTTTTTTTTTAAAGAAAAACATCCCCCAAACCCAATAACAACAACAACCAAACCAACAAAAACCAACCAACCAACCACAACAACAAAAAAACAATACCAAAAATAACACTTACCTATTTGAAAGAATTGCAGCTAGGATATTCAACACTATGAGATCTAAAAATGCTTTTATCTTACCTCTTTGTCATTGGCTAAATAATGGTTAATTGGAGAACAGTATCCAGAGGTGTTGCCTGTATGCTTAAGGATGGATTATGGCCAAGACAGTGACTTTATGGGAGGTCTTATCAGCACATCAACATCTCCTCTTGAAAAACAAACAAAAAAAAAATTGCATGCATCATCTTGACTGAATGAATAAATAGGTTTGCATGGATTGATACAGATAGCAAGAATGATCTACACTGTAGGTTATACAGAGAGAGTTCTTTTGGTTTTTGACTCTTAGGTGTGAAGAATATTTGGTAGAAGGCAGGAAGAAAATGAAGGATCTATTTCTATCATATCTTCAAAGAACAAAACTCTTGATATGCCTTTGCAATGAGTCCATGTCTATATAAATATAAGTCCATGTCTAAATTCTCATGCAGTTTACAGAAAGACTCATTGTAACTTGAGAACCCTCACGGAAATGACCTTAAATTGGAACCACAAATTCTACCAAGGAAGTGTATTTATTTTCAAAGGAGAGTAAAATACAAGTTTCAAGAGTTATGTTCTCAAATATTGTTCATTTAAATCACAGTGGAGTTATCACTCAAATATAATATTATCCTGGCCTGCAGCTCTTTTACATATCTGACTACCACTGTAGTGAAAACAACATTTCATCAGGATAGTTACAGAGCTGGACTTCAATATGTCTCTGTTTCTTTGTGATGCTTTATTTGGAAAATATTGTATTTGGCATTAGCAAGAATAGATTACTTCTTAAACTGAAAACTAAAACCCCAACTGTGCAAACACTTAAGCAGGTGTTAAATTTTGTGCATTATGAATATCTCTTTGCAGAATTCAAGACTTGAACATGCCACTTACTTTTGTTATTCTTGTTGTATACAAAACTTCTTGCTTTGTTTTACAGTTGAGTTTCTTTTGGACAAGTTTTCATACATTTTAAGAAAGTATATCCTCTATCAGGTTTCCTTAAACTCTTTTTTGTATGTCGTATTTCCTCTGTTGTAGTGGATACTCTACAATATTCTAGTCAGTTTCCTACACAACTTGACTTAATATAAAAAGCAGAATGTGTACTACATTTACTACACATCATGAGCAAAAGAACTGTTTTTTTAAGCGATACAGCATTTAATTTGTTTTTATTAAGCAATAACTGCCACACGTCTTCAAATTAAACTTTTACCTAATGCAGTGATATTTCCACTACTATTGCTAGGACTGGATCTAGCCCATCATGACTCACCGTGTTCCTCCCACTGTAGGGCTTTGGGTGGTATGTGATCTACATTAAGGATCACGTAGGCAGCACAAGTGGACACATTATAACAGATGTCTGTAAAGTGCCATTGCAGAAGCCTTGTAAAATGGAGAAAATCTCTCTAAACGCTAAAGGAATGCTGCTTTTCAGTCTTATTTGGGGATTTTTTTGTGTGGTATTTTTGATGGATCCTCCTACTCAAAATCCATCAACTCATCTGATACCACTGGAACCTGTGAAGTGTTAACTCTTAACCTCATCCTTTTGGAAGATGACTTAAAATGGGTAAAAGGATGTGTCTTATGTGGAGAGAGGGGATATATATTAAAAAAAAATACAAAATGGTGTGATAGGGATAAGGGGTGGAGTGGGGGGGCTGATGGTTTAAATCTCCATTGGCCTCACAGTCGAGCCTGTTTCAGTCAGATTGTGGCCCTGCTAACAAATCCAATAGCAGCTAATCTGATCATCTGCTCTCTAGTTTTCATGCTGTGTTTTCTTCAGAGTTCCTTCTCCTAGTTCCAGTCTGTGACAGTGTGATAAGACACAAGAAATTTAGTCATCATTGCTGCTGTAAAGGAGCTCAGAGAAGGGATTATGATATTCCATAACCCTTACATTAGACACGGACAGGGGCAGCCACTGCTGTGATTACAGACCTGAACACTGCTGTTATTTTTCCCACCTCTCTCACACTAGTAATTTAATTATTTATTTATATTTTATTTTTTTTATTTCTATTTTTTTAGAGAAAGCTTTAAAGATTAGCTGAGAAATAGTCACCATCACAATCATCATCCTAAATCTCGTTGTGCAGAACTCAGAAGTTGTGCAGCTCAGAAGGTTGTTACACTTCTAACCAGCAAGATAACTCTCAACCAAGTTATCGAAAACACTCATCCGCTATTCAGTCATTATTAGGAAATTCAAACTGTAAGCTGAACAAATCAACATGGAATACAGACAGGATGCCACAGGGAGCACTGATTTGGGAAAAATACAGTTTGCTGCTGAGGCAAGTCAGAGATTAGGTTGTCTTTCCTCTGTTCTGCACATGGCAGTATTTGTGACGAATATATTATTTGCGGTGCCTCTTGCTTCTGGGTATCAAGAAGGTTTGCAGTGATGTCTCGAAATTAATAATTATACTTGTGTTAATTGACATTCCAGGACCAAATCTTTTCATGCCATCTGTGACTCTGATCCCCAATAAGAAGGGTCTTCCTGAAAAACAACAAAGTCACAAATTAAAATAATGGACAATGATGGAAGTTGGATTGCCCAGTCTCATAGTAGTAATAAAGTGTTCTGGAAATAATCAGTTCTGTTGTTTGTTTGTTTTAAAAGGAAGAAGTGGGAGAGCTTTTAAATTGGCTTAAGCTGTTGTTTAAAGATTGCCTCTTGCATTTCAAAAGGAGTCCCTGCCACTGACCTTGTGACTTGGTTTGCAGCATTATTGTAAGGAAAGGTGCTGTATGGAGATGTACACCATAATGCCTGAGCCCAAAGAAGGGAGTGTGTGAAGCAATGGGCAGAGACACAGCATCCAGTTGGGATGTTGTGTGTCTCTGCATGCACATGGTGTGCAGTGCTGCCCTGCTCTGCTTTGCTCGGAGCACTCGGGCAGATCCAGAAATAGTTGCATGACAGTTACTGGGCTGGCTCAGCAGCTGCTTCTGAGATTTTTATAAGAAGATTTCATCACAGATGAACCATCTGACAGGATCTTCCTAGTCACCACCAAACTCTGAGGAAGGAGGAAAGGTTTTAATTACAGCAGTGAAAGACTCCTCTGTGGCTCCATGCAGGACCAAAGAGAGATGCCTGTAGTGAGCACTGGACCTCCCTTACAATTCCAGTTATGTTTGGCTTTTACCTGCAAGTGGAGGGTAAACTCGAGAGCTCTGATAGAAATGGAGACTGTTGCCCTGCTGATTCGTGAGAGATTTTTGAGCTTTTCAGGGGGGATTTCGACTCAATTTCTAAAGCAATAGTGATCTACCATACACAAAACCTAAGACTTCAACGCCTGGACAAGATCAGAGGAGAATGTGTTTAAAGTGTAATGTACTAAAAATACAGCAATGTAAATATCCTGTTAATACTTCATATTTGAATATATATAATCATGATGAAGAGAGGAACTTTGAGGGACATATTAATATCAGTAATTCCTACCAACAGGTTTAGTTTAAACTTTAATCAAAGTATTCCAAATAGGGTTTGCTATATTTGATGCTATTTATAATGGTTTCTGTATGCATTAATTTTCTTTTTAATTGGAAGACATGTGGTACTATCTCTTTGAAAGTTGACTGGAAACTATTAATTCTGACTTATCAAAGTTTTGCATTCGGTTAATGTAAGGTTTAACCCAGCAGTGTTTTCTGGAAACAGCTATTGCTTTCTTTAAGGAAAATTTCTGTGTATCGTTTCACAGAGTATTTTTCTGAGACACATACAGTACAAAGGTGACACAGACAGAACAAAAGTAACACAGATGCATATACAGCATTGCCTTAACACTTACCCCTTAACAAACACAACTGTATTTCTTTGGCCTTTTTACAGAGAGTATTGGAGAGGTTAAATATTACCACAGAATAAAGATTCCCTAGTGAAAGTAAGCTGCAAGAGAAAAACTATGCAACCTCTTATAAAAAATTAATAAAAACTGACAGATGTCTAAGACCGATGGCAAAATTCCCTATTAATTTATGATATTTTGTATTAAGAGATTCAGCAGGCCTTGTGTGCAGAGATGACAAGATAAACAATGATAGTTTTTGCTAAGTAGATATGCAAGCATTCTTAGAAAAAGGAAGAAAATAAAACCCAGAAAATCCACCCTTCAGCATGCTCTTCTGTATTTTGAACTTCTCTGTTGAAGTTGATTGCCTTGAGTATGCCTTAGACATATTAATTTGATCAAAACCTTTTGACATTTCTTTAACATATTTTCCTGTATTACCCCTGCCATCTCAGGTACTGCTGACATCCACAATCAAAGTGAGGCAGCACAATGCGTAAGTACTCACTCAGTTATCCTACCCCATTAAGATGAAGGTTAACTGATATTTTTGTTTGTTTGCTTTTGATATTTTGCTGTCTTCTAGTCTAGTGAAAACTTATTATAAAACAATATATCCAGAATACACTTTGAAATGAAGAGGCCTTGAGCTAATCAAATTGGGAACTTAGACTGACAAAGGTCAAGGTTGTCAACTACTTCCTGTTTCCTTTAAAACTAAAAGAAACATAAAAAGACCTCAAACTTTAGAGCCATCACCATGGGGATTTTAGAAGATGATTGAGGCTGGAACAAAGCATACCCTTTTGCTTCTGGGTATCAGGAAGGACTTTAATGGTATCGTGACATTGATCATTGAATTCAAGGTCACAGTCATGTCAGTGTTAATGAATTCTAACTATGATTTCACAAAATATTAGTAGACAGCATATAGGAAGCAGAGCATATTATAAACCCTTTTAGACATTATTTATAACAATCCATAATACTGCTTTATGTTGTTCACCTATAGTGAATTTAGACAAATGTTTCTTTCGTTTCATGTGAATCAGCAAGAACAAATAGCATCCTTAATTTCTACATAGATTTTTTGGTTTCTTTTTTATTCATCAGTGCTTTAAGGAAATTTTATAAATTTCTTGAAATTAGAGTTGCAAATTTCTGGATAAGTTATCTAACCCTGATAAGTAGAATATTGATAACAGTGTGTTCTGAAATGATTTTCTGTCTTTGCTGATTTTTTTAGTCTGTAGTCAGTTCACATTTTCTCGTGATTTGCACATATTCAAAGTCAGATGAAATTAGGACAGAGCTGTCTCAGTGAAGTCCACAGTGACAGAGATGTCCCCAGCTGCAGGAATTTGCAGTTGTCACTGCCTCTTTTCTCTGTCCACTATAAATATTTCAGTAGGTCATGAAAGAAGCCAGCTACACAAATCACAATTACAATGCATTGAAGTTAGCTTGCTTTCCATTGGCCTAGCATAAACCAATACTTCTTTAAAATTCATCGTTCGGAAGGATGCATTACATGTATTTTAGCTATTTAAAGAATGCCTTTTTCAGAAGGCTTTATCAGAGGGATTTTCTTTTCTTTCTGTTTTTTTTTTGTCATAAATTAACTAGAATTAGAAACTGGAAATGCTGCAAACTTCAGTGAGATTGGTAATTCCACTTTGTACCTGTTCATGTTTCTAGGATCTGTCTCTATCAGTATTAAAACCAAACATTTCTGCATTGCAGCACAAGTGATCTGCATCCTTTAAGATCTATGGTTCAGTCTGTTCATGATAGTTTAAGAGGTGTTCTGTATCAAATCTAGAAGAACTTGTTGGTTCTGACACAAGACTGAATTCTGAATTTTGCAACTACAGCAAGTGGTGACCAAGCCAAGGTGATAGCAGACATTTCACCGTGATTCTATGGGTCATTGTAAAAGTTCAGAGTTAATGTTAGACCTCTCATCTGTAAATAAACTCTAGAGAGGCTTTTTTCTACTGGGCTCTATCAGATAGAGTTTGAGTGATGAAGCTTTTTCAACCACAGCAGTCAGATCAATGTTAACCAAAGCTGAGTGATGACATTGTATTTGCTTATAAACCAAAAATTACACATAATTACAGTTAAAAAGCTTCAACTGAAAAGTGACAATAAACTTCATATATTCTATGTGACTCTTAGAGCCTTTCAACAATTTCCTGCTACTTTCTATCAAACTCTGGCGAATGCTTATCAGAAAGGTTGTTTTTTTTCTACAGTCTGACCGAACTCTATCAGATTAGACATAGGCTCTATCAGATTACTAGAGTGGCCCTTAGAACTCTGGAATTTCCTGTATCTGTGAATACTCTGTAGAACTAGGAGAGAGAAGATGAGCACTTATGTTCACACTGTCTATTAAAGGAGCACCTGGTTTTTCCATGCAGTTTTTGAAATCATAGCATCATATAAAAAATTCATAGACTTGTAAAGCGGTTTGTCTTAGGAACAACCCCTCAAGAGCATCAAGCCTAACCCCCTTCCATGGGCAGTGCCACCTTCCACTAGACAAGATTACTCAAAGCCCAATCCAACCTTACTTCAAATACTCCAGATGATGAGGCATTCACAACTTCACATGGCAGCCTGTTCCAATGTCTTACCACCTTTATCATAACAAAACCTCCCACTGTTCCTTACGTCCAGTCTACCCTCTTTCAGTTGACCCTTTTTTTGATCTTGGTAGAAAGAAGGCTTTGATAGAAAGTCTCTTTCAATGTTATTTGTCTTCTTCCTATATTGAAAGGTCCCTCTGAAGCCTCCTCCAGAAAAAAAATTAAGGGGAAAAAAAAAAAAGAAGGAAAAAAATGTGTTTTCTGTATAGTCCAGATGGGAACCTAATTAATTGATTTGGTGCACCAAAAGTTAATGCAGTAACATACCTTAACAATTATCTGATAACTTACAGTGAGGGGCTCAGATGAGCTGGCTATTCAGAGAAAGCAAGGCATACTAGATGCAGTCTGCAATTTTTGGAGCAGGGTGAAGTCATGCAAATAATACAGCCACTCGCCACTCCCTTCCTGAATGTCATGTCTTTACTTAGAGCATCGTCCTGCCTGTACTATTTTATTTTTCAAAATGATCACTGCGGGCAACTGCATATATTGAGCAGATCCTAATAGACTTGACACCTGTCGTGTTAATAAAGGATATGTTTGTAAATTAAGCACTTTCAGAATTTTCACAACCATAAAATTATCACACAAGCTTTTCCTTCAATAAAGCACTTATTTTAAAATAATTTGATAACCAGTTGTTGTAAAAAATAGTTTAATGATATGAAACTTCTCATGTTGTCACTGGGTGGAATAAATGTGACCAGTAATAAGGCAAACTTGGGAGTGTTCACATTTGGGGGAATCTTATTCTAAACCAGAAAAGGGCCTTGAATCCATGCTGCGTACTAAGGAAATATATGGCAACTGATATTATTATTGCCTCTAAGTTACATTAGTAAGTAATTTGTGTGCACCAACACTGTATAATAATTTTAAAAAATATTAATATACCTTCTTTCTTAATATGTGTTACTAGAATAGTAGATGACAGGTAGTAGATGATAAGCTTTATAGGGTAATAGGTAATACCTTATAAGTATAGAGTAATGTTCATATAAGGAACCAAATATCTTGAACAGGATGTTTGATAGCTGTCCTGTGGCAATAGGTGTCTCCATTGCAAGGTTCTTACAGCAGCATCTTTAGCTGGATTGGGAGAGTATCTCAAATTATTGTTTTTGCTCAACTGGCTACAATCCTACATTTGTATATAGTCTTAACTGTATATTAAACATCTGTTAAATATCTTAATTGCATGGAAAACACTGTAGATGGGTTCATGCATCAAGATCTGTTGAAGATTTAATTTCTAATGTTTTATCTGTGCACAATTTGTTCACTTCTACAGCAGAAATCAGAGATCAGACGTTGGGATATTCCACCCACACTGATAATCAACACATTTAAGATACCAATCAGATGTGAAACAGCAGGATCTGCTTTAATTTCAAGAACTGACCAAAAATTGCCCCCTGGATTTCTGTAACAGTAGAATAATTAATTGCCAAAGTTCTGCCTATCATCTAGTTTCAAACTGATTCCCAGGCAAAATGTAATATATTATCTCACCTGTATAGGCGCCTGATATCTCACCTCTATGGGTGACTGAATTAATGATTCAAGGGGACTGGTGGATATGGAGGCATAGCCCTGATACCTTGCTACAGCCAAGTCATAATTAAAGAATGAACTGGATTTAAGAAGAAGTTCTTTACTGTGAAGGTGGTGAGACAGTGGCGCAGTTTACCCAGAAAAGCTGTGGATGTTCCATTCTTGGAAGGGTTCAGGAACAGGTTGGAGGGGCCTTGGGCACTCCACGTGGTCTAGTGGAAGGTGTTCCTACCCACGGCATGGGGGTTGGAACTAGATGATCTCTAAGGTCCTTTCCAATCCAAGTCATTCTGTGGTTCTATGATTGGTCTTGATCTGTCTTGGCTGTTTGAAAATATGTTTTTCTATTGAGTTGTTACTTGTATTTCATGAAATCCACCTCTTTCAACCACTGGAAGCTAGCATTTTTAGTGTGAAAAATTACACCTGCAGGACTGAATCATGTGCACTGGATTTGGGAGACTGAATTCTGTTCTTAATTCAGCAACTGACCAATACCTGTGATTTTTAGAAATATTAGGTAACTCCTAAGACAATTTTCTTAATCATCATAAGAGTTTTGCATCATAAACACTTCTTCCAGAGGTATTTTATAAGCTCTTTACTACTTTGTAAAACATTTACATCAAGAGATAAGTGCTACAGAGTTTCAAGTTAGAAATTCTGTAAGCTCTAGGCTGTATTTCATTATTCCAGAAGCATGTATATATGGTTCAATAATACGTTTGAACAGATGAGATGGGAAAAAACTTCAGTGATTCAGAATATCTGTAAAATCAAGGTTTGGTAGAGAGGTAGTATTTATTTTGAAATTGAAGGAGATTTGTGTTTAATGTAAATTTAATTAGCTTTCCTGCATAACCATCCACTGTCAAGAAAATCTGGTGCCAGAAAACAACTGATAAACATTGACTTTTTTATTATTTTCACTGATCAGAGAGGACCTGGAGAAAAAATAACCGAAAAAAATTCAAAAGAAGAGACAAAACTATCACCTGCTTTGTGGCATTATTTCAAAAATTATTCTCTAGCCATCTGTGTTTAAAGATTGTGATTCTAAACCTAGATTTGACATATATTGCAGGAAAGTATGATTTCCCTATACCAGTTGCACAAATTCTAATGTATGTTTTTTGCTATTGGTGCAGGTAACTAGGATCCACTTTTTATATTATTTTCCATATATTACCATACTAGCAGCTTTATGCCTTATAGTTACTTGCTTTGTTTTTCTTTCCAATTTTATAACAGCATGCCTAAAGCCCATCAATATTCAAGTTAGCACTTTAAAATGAAACTATAAATTTCAATTTGGAGAAAATAAGCCCTTATTCAGGCTCATAAGTTTTAAATAACACATTACCATTGGCTACATTAAGTTTGCATTTCTAATGTTATTTTATGCATTTGACAATAGATGTTCCACTCTGCTCAGCAGTGGAGAGCAAATGCATGTGAAATGTAAGTCTGCTTAAAATGTAGGAATTTATTAGAGCTGTCAGTCAGCAGTGACATGAGAATTAAATTATTTCTGAAGATATTTGAGTTGATTTTTGCACTTTCTATTGTCTTTATCCTCTGAAGTTTGAGTATAAATATCTCTTTTAAAAGGTTTTCTTCCTAGACTTGTTAGTTATTCCTAAAGTCAAATAAAATAGAAGTGAAAATAGAATACTGGATGCACAAAACCCTTAAGGAAATATCTAGGTAACATATGGGGGAAAAAAAAAAAAGAACAAAAGTGTTTAATTATTTATTTTTATTAATTACAGAAGAACCAGATTGGTTTATTTCCAATTTTGTTGTTGTTGTTGTTGTTGTTGTTGTTGTTTAATTTAGTTCCTTTAGGAAAAAAGGTGACTAATTAGTTTTCCTTCTGAGTGCTTTCTTTTTAAGTGAAAGGTATGTTCTGGTGGTCAAGTGGCTTCTTTTCCAGCTGTCTGAATATTAACTGTGAAACAAATTAATATAAAATTCCCTCTGCTGGAGGACTAACGACAAAGAAATTGTGTGAAAACACGACTTTTCCTTGCAAGAGTGATCCCTATTCTTTTTTACAGCTTCTTTCGTTTATTATGTGAATGGACTATTGCATGGATTGATCTGAAGGAAAGAATTCCTTTTCACTTGACTCTTTTTTTATGTTCATCTGGTCCTACTCACTGCATTTCTTAAGCTTATTTTTCTTCTATGGAAATAAGAATGAAAAACAATTAGATTCCTATTAATATACAATATTACATCTGTGGGCTACTGCAGTCATGCTCCCTTGATTCATTTTGATTGTTAACTTAAGAGCTTTTGCATGTCTAGAATAACAAGTGTCAAGAATGAGCTCACCTTTTACGGGCTCTCAGAACTGAGAAAATGTCTGCATAGCTCCTATGCGCTACATCTGTCAAAAAAAAAAAAAAAAAAAAAAAAAAAAAAGAAAATGAAGCATGGCTTTTGCTAATTGATTAGTTTAAAAAGTTTATTCTTGGCCCAGGTGTCAAGACATAATAAAAAAAGTTAGTAGGGGTGTGTAGTGACAGGTTTTGGACTCTTGCATTCTTGTAAATATCATCATGGTAAGGAAGACATTTCCACAGCACTATTTGTACTTTATTGCTGTGTGGACTGCTGAAATGTTTTCACATTAAAAGGTCAAAATTCAGTCATAGCATAAAGAGATGAAACTTCACAATGTAAATTTAGTTTGAATATAATTGAAAAAATAAAGTGAAAATAAAGTGAAAAAATAGAGTTCATTTTCTTCATTCAAGTGAATAATTCTCACAAAGCGATTTACACTGAATATATAAGTTTGTCATGCATCTCTCCATTATTGGCATAACTTTCAAAAAAGAGTATTATGACCAGAAAGCATATGATACTAACTCTAAAATAGCTGGAAATACCTTGCTTACAATTTTAAAATAGTAAGTCATCAAAAAACCAGTAACAGGTTAGAAGATCCTGACTACCATCTTTGCTGAACAACTAGATGTCCTCGAAACTTACATTTGATTTTCCAGATACCTTGCTGAATAACGGAAATCTGGATAGGGTTTATCTTAAACTGGACAAACAGATGCAGAAGGGAAAAAAGAGGAAGCTTTTGGACTCAGAGAGGCAATGAATGGCTTGATATGAAACTGGATTCATGTCCATGCTAGAGTTCAAACACACTGCCGAGTTAACATGTACTTCTACTCTATAGTATAGTATACTGCTATAGGCTGTCTTGTATACCTGTGTGCATTTTCATAGATGCCACAATCATAATTCTGAGCCTTTCATGCAAGTTGAACTGCCAACAAAATACATATATTTGTGTCTAATGAATCAACAGGAGTCCAACATACAGATTTGAATACTAGTCACATTGAATATCTGCTGAGGAAGAAGATTTTCACAGCTTTTAAGAAATTAATGTGCAATAGGATAGAGATATGGGTCACTACAAAGTGAAACAATTAATTTATTCTCTTCCAGTGTTATTGGAAGAGAATGTGTGAGAACATTCCAAATCTTTCTGTTAGGAAGCACACCTGGGCCACTACGTTTTCAGACTGGACTTAAATGAGGTAGGTGTCTACCTTATGCAAGACAAATTCAGGCTCTGTGTTTATGTGGCTGCAGTAATGCAGAATTCCCATGTAAGACATATAGTTGACAAGGTGGAATATTTGCTTTGTCAGTAGGAGGTTTCTGCTGTGGTCTCTAACATGGTGCTGGAGACAGTAGAATTACATTTCCCAGTCAGACCTTGCATTCCCAGCACAGCCTTTCCTGAAGGCCCATTTCCTTGGTATTCCACTATCCTTAAATGTCCCTGCATCTATCTCTCTGGGAAAGAACCCTGGCAGAAAATGGGCCTGGCTCTTGAAAAGTTGGATAGAACTCACTCTGTACTCTATGAAATTGATCTCCAACTTGAGAAGGCAGTACACAGGTGTCTACAAACTCAGGCTGAATCAAGGTCTACAGAGGAGCATTGTTACACGAGAGACTGATTAATTCATTCATGGAAACAGAAGGAAGTTCACAAGGGTTAGGGTGTCTAAAAGAAAGATCTAACCGGAAATATAATTCAGATGCAGAAGTGGTCTTATCAGCTGTGCAGCCTGAACAATATCCATGGCCAGTGCCTTGAACAGGTGAAATCTGGAATGAGCAGCAACAGCTTTTAATTAACAGGTACAAAGTAATGTGTTGTATGACACAAATATCTATACATGGGACTTTTATCAAGTTAAGGAAAAGGGGATCAGTTGAAAACTTCATCTGCAGCCTGCTCTGTTTGAATCATTTCACTATGCTCTCAGAAAAGCCGTTTAATAAAAAATTACATTACCCAGATATTGTCCTGCAAACCTGTGATGTCTGTAAAAGCCTGCCTGGTAGTAAATCAAAACCTTTTTACGGAAGGGGAAACAAGGATTAGTTGCTTCAAGTGATGGAAAAGTAGTGTACACAGGAATCTGATAATGCCAGTAGTGGAGGTCACATCCATTAGGATAATTTCAACCCATTTGAATAAACACAGCCACAGCTCCAAGTAAAATCCAATAACAGATGTTGCAAAGCAAGCCACCTCAGATGAATACTTGAGTCTTGATATTTGCTGGAAATAAATCAGGCCAGGAAAGCAATGTGGAAACAATACTGTGAGGTGACTATTAGAGAGAGCGCATATCACAGTGTGTACAGGTATCTTCTTTCTCTCTAGGCCTTGCAAAGGTCAGTAGTAGTGTCTGCTGTAATACTGATGGTACTATCACTTAGAAGCTCCACAGTAGCCGTGTTTGCTCCAGAATTTTCGGCTGTCATGGTTTTGTAGGGTTGTCAGGAGTTACCATACAATTCCAGAATGGAATCTCTGAAACTGATACTGCAGAGTACTGTTAAAAAAAAAAAAAAAAGGCTCCGGTCTAAGCTATTTTCTGATGAGATGGTTCTATATCATGTGAAAACTTCTAATCATCAGAAAACTATTGTTGAAACAACAACAACAACAACAAAAATAGTTTTCTACTTTCTTTGTAACACTGTTTTATTAACCCTTAAGAAAACTGTGGCTGGAAAAAATAAGAAGGAAATCTCAGACATTTGAAAAAATATAGTCAAACAGTTTCTGCCATACATCAGAGTAACTAGAATTCATTTTTTTCCTTGAATTTCATGTAAATCTTTTAATAGTGATTTGATAGACACTACAGTAAAGAGCTGATATACTTAGCAGTTAAACTGGAAACTGATGTGCTATACATAGTCCTTGATTTTTCCATTCTAGCAGCAAGAAGTACAGCTGATTCAGTGGAAACTGTGGAGTGGTTTCTGAGAGATCAGAAAAGCTAGATTGATAGAATGGAGGTTAATGAAAAGGATACGAACATGACTACAGATAAGGCAAGATTTTTGAAGACTTTTTTCTACTTTTAAGCTGCATTTCAACCTCTTTGTCTTTTTGAAAGCACTACTCTTCTGGACCCTAGTACTTTATATTTCTGATTTTCATCATCACAAAACCATGGACTTTTTCATCAGAATTCAAACTTTACTTTTACATGGTCTGTTTTCAAATTAAGCTGACAGAAGTTCCTCTGAACTTAAGGAACAAAGTTGGCAATTCTCCATCAAATGGGCAAGTTCCTATACTGTAGAGGAATAGAAGTCAAGTCTAGCACCTAGAAAAACTTCCAGAATTTTTAATTTACACTCAAAGACCAATAATGTCCTGGGAAAGCATGTGAGTCAGTGAATGTCATGACTCAGTAAATAACAACATCTAATAGAGAAAATATTCACCTTATGCTAACACCATAAAGGCTGTGGGAGGCTATAGGGTTACACAGGTTGATCACTGATCAGATAGCACGATGTTTACAGTACTCACCAGAGTGTGAAAAAGAACTTAAATGAGCTTCCTTCCATCCTGAGGACTATGAAGTCCTTCCCTATGCACTTACAAGAACCACCACACTGCAAGGTGAGATTCCTGTTGCCTCCTGTTGAAGCTGTTACACTGTGGGGTGTATAAATATTTGTTAGATGGAGGGAGAATGTGTGAGTATGTGCTGTTCGGGGATCATAACATAGATTGCTAAAATAGCTCTTGGTGTATATTCATGAAATTTTTGGTATTTTGAGGAAAACAACTAGAGACTCCAGATCTTATTCGATTTGTTGAAGGAGATGACTGAGAATAGGCAGATAGAGGGCAGCTTGAGTGAGAGTGACCATGAAATGAATACAGGCACAATCCTGAGGAAAACGAAGAAGAGCAGTATGGAGGGAGAGAGGCAGAAGAAGAGAGAAACATAATGGAAATCAGCATGATAAGAAAAAGTAGACAAAAAGAAGACAAGCTTCTGTAAATTCAGTATGTCATCAAAGAATTTCCTGTGGGAAACAAGTTTGAGGAAAAACCTGAAGCATTTAAGAATATTTATGATATTTATGATGGTTGTATGTATGATAGGAAGATCATCTAAAAGGTTGACCAATAGGGAAGGAAATGTAATAAGGACATCGTATGTTCCTATATGATGTATAAACCTTAGCTGCTTCAGTCTCCCTTAAAAAAAAAAAATCTGGTATCAGAGAGTGGCCATTAATGAAGCTGAGTTAATTAAAAAACAGTCAAAGAGTACAGTATCAACCTAGAACAGGACGAGAGGATACTTAGGAAAATCAGATACTTTTGCACACATGAACCATGTACCTCATCCTAAATTACTGAAAGGTTCACCTACAGTAATTTGAGAACTGTTAGCAATGATGTTTGAGAATATAAAGGGTGGGAGTGATACTGAAAACTGGAACAGTGCAGATGGACTGCCCATCTCTACAATGCGATAGGCATTCTAAAAGAAGATACAAGAGAATTATAGTCAACTACTATCATTTGTGTGCTCAGAAAACTACTGAACCAAAAAAATGATCCAACAGATTATTTTTAACCTGGAAGGTAATGGAAAATGAGTATCAGCCAGCATGGATTTGTCAATAGCAAATAATTTCCTTCTATTATAGAGTACTAGGTCCTGTGGACAAGGCAGAAGCAGTAGAAGTATTTTTTACATTAGACATATTTTAATGTTGTGTGCATAGCATTTTCCTAAGCCAGTTAAAAATATATGCTGGGGTTTTTTTAAAAAAATTGCTACTGTATCAGCAAAAATAGGATATCAAAGATTGTGTTTCACTGATAAAATCAAACTTATCATCTCTTCTTGTCCTGTTCAAGATTTCCTTTTGTGACATAGATGATGAAATATTTATTAAATGAGTGGGAAGTAACACAACCTCAAAAGCTTCAGAGAACAGGATGACAATGTAAAATGGTCTTGAAACACTATTTATACAACAAGAGAGGTAGTTATCCATTGTTAAACCACTAAGGGGAGAAAACTGGTCATATGAAAATTTTGCAGAAAGAAATGTAGTGTCACAGTAGATCACAAGACAAATATTAGACTAAATTCAGAATTATAGTGTTATATCATTGCTAAACAAGAAAAGGGAATGGGAGACCTATAAAACATCCTTCTGCTGTATTACTTTGAAACCCTCAGCGGACCAGTTGGTGATCATATGCAGGAGAAAAACATGGACTTTAGAGACTTAGAAAGCATTATCAATGGAGAAGAAGGAAGTTGCTAGTCTTTGTCAAGCTGTAGAAGAAAGTGGAGACAAATAGTTGATTTTCCAGTAAATAGAAGGTTATTGCAGTGAGAAACAAAATAATCTCTTTTCCTTGTGCAAGATAAGGCTCATAAGCAGTCGTAGGCACAATCGAAACATTCTTACATTTAAATTGGAATAACGGAGATTTAGGTGTATTTTTTGAAAATGTCTTCTGTGGCTATAGTCTTCAGCTGTGAACATTTTTAAGAATAAGATATAAATATTTACAATGACATATTTGATCTCAACTACAGTAGGGAAATGATCCCATGAGGTCACTTCCTCTCATACTCATTCCTACAAAGGAGAGATATTGCCAGGGAAAGTGAAGGTGCAATGTACAGGACTGCCAATCCGTGCTTTGCCTATTCTTTGAATAAATGGAAGATGTGGTCCAGAAGGACTTTTTATTTTTTAACAAATACCTATGGAACAATATTAAATTTATAACATAAAGGAAAACAACAAGCTGCAGTATTAATTTGGTTTTATTACGTTTTCTCTTTCCATTTTGACATGCCTCCCTACCTTATTAGCAATGTAAAGATATGAATACAGAAGTGCTCATTTTATCATGACAACATTCAGTTTTGAAACTAATCTAAAATAAAACCCAGGGTATGCACACAAAACTCAATTATGAAACAAAAGGCATTCAGTATGAAATTAAGGTAGTACATTCCATGTTTTATGTTCTGGCATTGTAGTTTTTTGCAGGGTTTTTTTGCTGATAAACCCCAAAAAGCTCACATAGCCAAGAGCAGCTCTAATGGCTTGAATCAAAAATTACTCACTTTCATCTGCTGAAACAAATTGGTTTACTATACAGTCATTTACTGTCAAATATGTTAAAAATACTTGTGCCAAACAAAATTATAAGCTGTGTTTGTTGTTTGCCTGTTATATTTGGAAGGTGGAGGAAATGGGAAAAAGAGGAAAGAAAGTGGGTGGAGTTACCAGTGCACTTGCCAACATCAGACTAGATAGCATTAAGAAGATGTAACACACACAATATGCATGCAGTGTGTCTGAGTTGCACAGGCATAAAGTTTTTTCCTTCCATTTTTTAATGTTTGACCATGTGTAACTAAAAAGTTCTAACCTGGTGGGCATTGCAAGATAGTATGCAAATAGGCCAGCTATTGACAAAGGACTGCAGTAATTCACTTTTCTGTTAATCAGGGTGTGATTATCATCTGATTCTTTTGAACTCCATCCAGCTTTCTATTATGTCTCAACTTCAAGCAGGTGTTTTGTTGTTGCCAGACCATGAACACAGCCCTGTGCCTGAGTCTTTCAAGTGTGCTAGCTGTGCAGATGAATTTTGCCTGCAAACTTTCCTCAGGCAATGAACTGACTAGTGCAACATGCTCACAGCAATGTTAATCTTGCTCAAGGACATGCACTGCACATGAAAGACTATTTTTAGCCTAATTTTTAATTGATATATTTTGTCCACTGCAGGTTTCCTCGTTTCCTCTCTCTCTCTCCCCTCTCTTTCTCTCTCTGTCTTTATGTTTTTGTGGGTTNTTTTTTTAGGCAGCAAATGGATTGAAGTGAAATGAAACTACAGTAGCTGGCAGACACAAAGCAGAAACAAGGGTAAAGTTAAATAAAATATGAGAGGGTGGATGCTCAGCAAAGAATTCACCTTTGATTTTAAAGATTAGATAAATTGGAAAAGTAATAATCAGGAAATTGAAAAGTGGGGACTATTATGCATTAGAATTGTGACTAGCATAGAAAATACCATTTATTTATTTCTACTTTCAGGATGGTACAATATTTTATATTATACAATAGCTTAGAATGCCTTCTGAAAAGGGGTCACAATGATACATTTTAACTCTGCAATCCTAGTAAGAAATATTTGTAAAGTAATATGATGTAATGATATTCAACATGAAGTATTTTGAATATCAGAATCTTTCATTCTTCTTCACAATATGTGTCTTAATGTAACTTGCTGCAATTTGTGAACATTTGATTGATCTATTTCTATAATATGTATTGGCCTTGTCTTTTTCACATTGATTGTTAAGTTTGGTTGTTATTCTTTAACTGGAAATGTGTATGCATATATATTATTAATTTACCTATTTTCACTAATTTCACTAATTTTCATCTAATTTCACTGTGGATCTAAAACTTGGTTTAGAATAAAAATATAACCATCTATATGCTGACTGCATAAAGTCTCCTTCCCAATTTATTTAATACACTCTTAACAAACTCTTAGGAATGAGAGTCCAAGAGGCTGATTTGACAACAGAAAAATAGAGCAAAGTAGTTTCAGACCTCCCTGTCCATGAGTTGGGGATTTTTTTTCTCTTCTCAATATCTACATGAGAAATATTTAACATGGAAAATGTATCTTATATTGTCTGCTTTTTGTCATTCAATCTCAGCTAGTCAGAAATGGATTCTTTGCCATTCCTTTGCACAGTAAAATACAGAACTCCCTCTCCTCTTCTGCTTCCTTGAAAAGGAAGCTTTCCTCAGAAGTTCATGCTCAGCCCCGTTTGCGTCTGTCTTTCCTCTCTTGATTCCAGGCAGGAACACCACTGACCCGCCCTGGCCTCGAGGTGCAAACAATGTCAATTCCATGCCAGGCAGATGCACATGTGGAAGGATGTCCAGCTCTGTTTGTGGGAAGCTGAAAAGCTAAAACAGAGGGATGACCAATTTTAATGTATGCTATCTGTAAAGGGGTAAAAATCAAACCATTTTTTGGGAGAATGAACAAGGGAAAATGAAGATTTGTAATATAGAAGATTCACAATAAAGAAAAGAAAAACAGTGGCACTGAAATGATAACAAGACAGGCTGGATGCTTTTCCAAAGGGGAATGGTTAAGCATGAGCAGGGAGAAAAATAACCATCTATTTTGTAAGCTCAAGAAATGGTAGCTTCAGAACTCTTAGACACTTCTAAGTAGATGTGAAGATTTGGGGAAAGGCTATTTTCTGGTGTTTTTTTCAGGTAACTCAAAAGCCACATCACCAGACTAAAATGGTCATTAAATTCTTCATTAATCCATGTGTGCATCAGCATTGCAAAAATGTTCCAACATATTCTTTACTTATTTCTTATTTATTTAAGATATGATTCTACCAGTTTTGAGACAAATGTATTGTTTATTGCCTTCTTACATATTTGGGAAATTGTTAATTTTAGATTAATTTTCAACCTTATTGATTAAAATCAGGGTAAGAATGAGAAAGAAAAAAAATCTATTGTATGCAGACTCTTACTATGATAATATATTGGATGGTATTTTAAGATATCTTGCACAATTATTTTCGTTAATTCATAATACTGACTTTCACATCAAATTATAGAATGGTGTCTGTGTTAATGAGTTACAGCATGTCCATGCAGGTAACTATCGTTTAGTCAGTGAATTGGGAAAATTCAGTCGGTGTCCATCACTGTTCATACAAGTAGTTTATCCTCAACTGAAACAGTTTTAGAAGTGATTTTCAGTTTAAGAAATTCAGCCCACTTCATGAATTGTTTTTAAATTATAGTATAATTTTAGATAAAACAAACTATTTCTAGATGCAATAATCACCACAGAAATATACTCACAGTTGCATGATTGACACTCCTAATCAGGGAACCAAACCACTGTTCATTTGCTAGGGCAAATGTGCTTGGACTTTAGTTTTACAGTAATGGATTTTGGGTGCCAGCACTGGTTGAAGACATCAGTATCCCCATTTTACTGTCCCTTGTGGCATGATGATGCTGCATATATTGATGCAAAATGGATCAAAACCCCAAGGTATTCAAAATAACAACCATTTTTGTGTGTTTTGTTTTGATTCGCTTTATATTTCTTTTTACATAGACCAGCTCACTAATCCACTGCACAGTGGAATCATGTCTCGAATGCAAGAGAATACAAATAAGCTTCCTCATCCCACTCAAGTGCTGCAGCCTTGGGTTTATGTTGGAGCTGTGCCATAACACACTGTTTTATGATACAGCTAATCTGATCTGACAGCTAACTGCCACCAGACAGAGCAATCTTCCCTCTTCCCTGCCTTTCCACCCTGCCCTGGCTATATGTCTGCTTACTCTCCTGTCCTGGCAGTGGTGCTCATCCAGTCCCCCAGAGAGATGGCTCAGTGCAGTAAACTGACAGAAAAATATTCCCTTCTTTCATTCTGGCATCCTGTCTGCCCCCTAGACTGGGTCATAGGAGGGCTGGGTTAGCACCAGTTCCTACTGGGGACAGGCAGAGGGGAGAAGCAGAGGGTATCTGGAGCAGCCTGTGGTCAGCAGTGCCCCCCATGATCCCTTCTCTGTACCCACATCCTGTCATGAAGTGCTACAGCACGTCACTGGTGCTGCTGCTGACCTCCAGGTGGCTGTCTTAGAGTGTTCACTCTTTGTAGAGTTATATATTAAAAAAAAATAAAAAATAAAACATCACACAATAAAATGTTGAAGAAGACCACAGTTATGAACTGTCAACAGTAGAGCAGTCCCAACTAAAATATAAGGCTATGGTAAGATTAAAGCAGGCTATTGTATTGGGTATGACTCCAGATATTATAATTGTTCAGTATTGGCTTTTAGCAAGTGTCTGAAACAAAATGGGTGATTTCAAAGGGTTCTAGACTGACACAAAATATATTCTGAAAAATGGCAAAAATCATTTAGGTTTATGAAGAACTTTTCAAAGAAGAGAAATGTCTTATTTCCACTGAGTATGGTCTCTCATGAACTGAGCCCTGGATTTGTCAACCTCAACAAGGATTTACTCACTGTGAGTTTTCAATCCATGGAGTTTTCCAGGGGAAGACTAGGGCGAAATAAAGCAGCTCATGACATGGACTAATTTCTCACATGATGTATGTGTTTGCTCTTGGCCAAACTTCTCTCTGCTTCTCTTCTGAGAAAAAAACAAAAAATTAAGAAAATAGTCTGAAGAGAAATTCTGTAAAATGTGTACTGAGCAGAAATGCATCACTAAAACCCACTGTTTCAGGCATTACATTGGGTTCTGCGCTGCCCTGCTTTGCCCTGTACTTTGTGTATTTCTGTGACTGCAAAGGTTCCTTGATCAGCACCGAGAACTTCCAAACAAAAGCACACGACAGGTTTATTTATAGTGAAACCACTACACATCAGGCCACCTAACAATTTCTTTGGAGTACTCAGATACAATGCCACTTTGAGGAGTACACTACTTTCATTTTTCTTTTTTTTTCAGAAAGAATTTTTTAATGAGACTAGAGTAAGAATTACTATAACATCTAAACTCCAGTTTGGGAGGTTACTGTTGCAGTAGTTAGCACTGAAGGTTCCATAGGTTTTTTTTTTAATTTTTTCTCTGTGATTCCAGTAAGTTACCCGCAGTGATCTGAGTGACAGAACAATTGGTTTAAATCTGGAGTCAGGAAAGAGAGGGTTTTTAGACTTTTCCAGGGCAATGAAAAGAATTTGTAGGCAGAGGTGATCTGCTTGTGATCTTCATCCAACAGATACAGGAGGTGTAAGAAGGTGAGTTGTTACTAATCCCTAAACAAATAATGAACATATATAACTATTTGTGCAAAGAAAAAGAGTGACTGAAAAATGCAGTTATTT
This sequence comes from Grallaria varia, assembly GCA_013396735.1. Classification (NCBI taxonomy): domain Eukaryota; kingdom Metazoa; phylum Chordata; class Aves; order Passeriformes; family Formicariidae; genus Grallaria; species Grallaria varia. The sequence continues at coordinate 81,045 of VWZG01012177.1, forward strand.
AAATGGATGTTAGTAATGTTAGTTGGAAAGGTTTTCGTCATAATAAATTTCTCAAATTTAATTGCATAAGTCTCACTGTTTTCATTTCTATAACCAGGATCATTAGGAAGCACTGAAGAATAACAATAATACTAATAACAAAAATGACAACAATAGTATCATAAAAATTTATCTCATTGCCATAAATGGATTTCTGAAATGGCTATTGGAAAATTCTGAAGGTTATTTTCATTATCATATGTTGTTACTGTAATAAACTAGATTTTTTTTGTGTTCTGTATTCAAGGGAAAAAAGAAAAAGGGGGATGAAATAAAGATAAGGATAAGGATAATTCTGTGCATTGTGGTCTAGGATGACCCTGTGTAAGCAAGAAGGCTGGATCAGATGACCCAGTGTGGTTCCTTCAAACCTTACCCATTCTGGCATCCCATTCTAGGATTCTGTCATTCTGTGAGAAAAAGGAACAGGGAACAAAACCAGAAAAAAACAGCAGGGGGAAAAAGAAAAAAAAGAAAAAAAGAAAAAAAAAAAAAAAAAAAGGAAAAGGAGTCCACCCACCCCCCAAAAAAGTGTTGGAAATCAGTACAAATTAAAGAATCCCCATTTCAGTATATGACTAGATGTACATTTGCAGGAGTGCAAGGCCCTTAGAATTCTAAATCATACTGTTAATGAAGCGCTCCCTGTATAACACTTTAGAAGCTGGACTAAAGTTTATTGATGTTCATTATCTCTGACTTTTTACTGTTAAATTGTATTTTTAAGGACATTAAATATAGTATATTTCCCAACATACATGCATGTGTGAATAGTAATTCATATATATATTTATTATTTTTACATATATACAACATAGAAACTATCCATTAACAAGTTTTAATACAGGACAGTTGTATGATAATGACCATATTCTTCACAACAACTTTTGTGCAGCTTCCTTGTAATTTGCACATCTGGGATAAGCAGAGTGGGCAGGAGCTGAAAATCTCTGCATTTTTTTCTTAAACTTAGTAATTTTTAAGTATTTATTTATTCTTGAATATGCATACATAAAAATATTGATAAACCTCATTTACTTTACAAAGCTTTTGAAACACCGTGCATTAATATTTTTCTAAACAAAAGCTGAGGTGCATGTTGGGGAAACAAATATTAGCATATCTGGACTTAACATGGTTTGTAGACTCCCTGGTGAGTAGCACTTCTACAGCCAAGGATTATTCACACCATATACAATTAAGTTTTCCTTTAAGACTGATTCTTTTATGTTGCAGATAAAAATGAGAAGCTACACAAGGCTTCTAAAGAAATAGTCATGTATCCTCAGTAAAGAAAAGAATGAAGCCCATCTCTTTCAGGCCAGCCAAATTTAGGGAGTTATATTTTATCTAGGAGTGTCTAAGTGCAGAATTTGGTATACAGTTTGACCTCTCTGATTGTATTTTGAGATTGTTATTGTACTTTGCTGTCGGCTCTTTAATTAATCTTGCTGGGTCTGTAATATCAGTGGGGCAGAAATAATTGCTTAAATATAAAAGGACCTGTTAAGACAGCCACATGGGAAACAGTGAAGTGGTGAAAGAGTGCACTTCTAAGATTTCCTTATTGACTGTTTAGTAATAAATCGTATGTTTTAATTGCTCTGTCAGAAGGATCCTTCAATGAGGGAAAGGTGACTGGAGCTGAATATGGGAACACCACAGGACAGCTGTTTGGTCTGGCAAAGGGCTCTGTGCACTTGTACTATATATCCAGAGCGACCTTTCAGATTCCATGTACATAGTAACAATTAAAAGTACACAATGACTTGACAATGTTCACTGTGACAGACTGCAGGTTGGCTGCTTCCCATAACAGCCTCCCAGGCAGAGAGGAACAAAGAGCCCGGGCCCATCTGTACGCGGCTCTGAATGCCTCATGTTCCAGAGAGTGCGCTTTGTTTCTCCAAACGCCCCAGGAAGCTCTTCAACAAACAAAACTCAGAGGTCCAGAGGAGCCCAGTCAGGACATTAATATGATAATGAATTCCGGATTACCCTGACAGACGTGACAAAGAAATAGATCCTTTTGATAATAAGTTATTGGGTTGATTAGGTGGAATTTGTCTGACTCCAAGACTGTTGTGGGCATTTCAACAAAGTCAACAAACCCACGTATGACATCCTGTCAGTTACCCTTTCTCCTTGTTGCTTTTCAGCAAGTCTGACCTGTGTCACTAATTTAAGGGTCCTTGAGTTGCAGTAAAATGTTGCTACCTGTCCAGAAAGTTATTGTAAACCATAAACATATCAGCATCTATGCTAGTGCAGGAAACAAAGGAAAATGGCCACTTGTCACAGACGGTTCTGAAGAAAAATTGCCTTTAACTCAGAGGTGTGACTTTGCTTTCCAGCTAATGTTCCTAGACTGAACTATCTCAGTAGACTTTGTAAGATTAATCCCCAGGCCTCCCACCTGACAAAGTAAAATGGTTCCCTTTCTGGCCCATCAGAATAAATCTGATTAAGCAGATGTTGTCACGGGTTTTGGAAAGGCATTTACATTTTTTTGTGTTACTGTTAATTTCTGTGATATCTGACTATTATGCCTTCTTGTCTGGATTCTCCAAAAGGCTCTGAGATAAATTTCTGTTACTCCACAAAAGCTCAGCAGCAAAAGAAAATCTACTGGTTATAAATACAGTAGAATGCTAAGGTCACACAAAGTACCAAAATCGGGTGGCACCAGCCATCTGTAGTTAACAGCTATTATATAAACATAAAGGAATGTGCCCTGTGTTCTGAGTGATGGAAAAAAATTGGTCATTAGCCACTTGGGAATGACCGATTCCCCCCACAGCTTTCCAGCTGCGATCCAAGTGTGTTTAAATAAAAACTTAGCACACTTAACGAGAAGTTTGATAGAGTGTTAACAATCCTCAACTTCACGTTGAGCTGTTAACCAACAAAGTAGTCATTAAATGCTGGTAATGACTGCGTTCCGTGAGATTATTGCTTAATTATAACTTGATAGAGTGGGTCCTGCCTTCTGACTTGGGGGACATTTTCCATTGCAGAGTTTTAACTACAAACTTTTCTTAATATACCACTTCAGTTATAAAACCTTGATTATAAACTACAGTGAGAATACTGCCTTTAAAAACAGTTATTTGTACACTTCGCAATTATGTTCAAACCATAACTGCTTTTGGATTCACCTCAGACAGTTGACTTGTGAAGCTCAACTGCTGTTAACAAATGATTTCTCCGGGTATATGGCTTTCTTGTGGAATAAAATAAACATTTCTGAAAAACAGTTCTGCATTCTGATTGACTGGAAGCCATCTGAAGTGTAGGTAGCACTTCTTTTCAAAAGAAAGCCCATGAAAGTGATGTAAAACTGCAAGAGAGGTTTTATCTTCTGTTCTTTCAGAAGTGAGTGAATACTGGTTTTAGTATACAATAAATTATATCAGCAGCCATGACCTTGAAAGTTCCCTAGCTATTGCTAGCTGCTGTGACTAATTATTTCCCCAAATTTGTAGATACCGTGGCCCTATGTATACAAATGATTATAGAAATATATTCAGGAAAGTTTTCTGGTCTGCACTGATATCTGAGAATCTAAATATATACTATCCAAATGCACAAGGAAAGATAAGGGGTGCGAAGTGTCACAAAGTCACATACTTCAAATCCCAGCACGTGACATGGTCATGCACAGACATAAGGGGTACAGGGACCCAGGCAGTCCTATTTTTCTTTCTTTGTTGGTTTCCTGTGTAATTTAAGTAATTATATACCATTAATGTATATAAGGTCTGTTGTAAAAATCATTAAATATCTGAGTTTTGAATGTGTAAGTACACTGAATTTATTCTTTTTTTTCCCATTAAAAATGCTTAATATATTTAACATTAATTTAAAATTCTTAAAACTCCTTGGCACATTAAGGCCATTTATTATTTCCAAGCAGGGAAGAAATCAATGGGACACAAAAGAAAAAAAAAAGAAAAGAAAAAAAATTAATACTTTAGACTGAATCTTGTTCTATAATTTGCAAAACACTGAGTCTTCTAATGCTAAACATCTACGCAAACTAATACATTTTTCGTATTTTTTCAGGCTGTTCTTTTAGGTATTAAACAATGAGGAAATCAAACAAGATTCTGTGTTTAGAAGCTAATAGATCAAACATTCTTTGAAAAGGGTAACATATAGTAAATATTTATTTGTACAAACTTTTAACTGAAAGTTTCACAGAAAGATAGATAGATAGATAGATAGATAGATAGATAGATAGATAGATGATAGATAGACAGATAGACAGACAGATAGATAGACAGACAGACAGTTTCATGACTAAATTGTCTGCAAAATGGTATTAATGTATTTTTAGAAGTGTTTAGAAGATGGTTAAAATAGCAAATTTTCAAGTTAATATATTAATTAACTAATCAGTGACAACTGTAAAAAAGAGCTGCATCTTTTACCAGAACCAATTATACAGCTGAAAAAGATGGAGAAGACTTGGAGCATGCAAGCACTTTTAGGTTTTACATTTTATTTCCAATTATTGCCAGTAAATGAAAGGAGGAACTGTTTGTTGGAAATCTGAAAGGGTAAAGAGACAAATATCTTTACATGTGTAAATCCTCTTCTTTCTTCATTCAAAAACTCAGGCTTGTGTCCACAGTGGCTTGTTGGCTCAGTTCATCAGAAAGCCTGCAGCAATTCCCTGAGCCCTCATTTGTAGACATCACTTTGGCAATGGAACAATGCAGCAGATTCTCATTCTAGGGATTATGATACTATATGTAAGGAAAACATAAAAAGATTTACATATATTCCATGTCATTTTCTCCATTATATATTAAGCATGGAGCAGAATTTTGAGTGTTTTTATTGGTAGATATGTCATAAAATTTTTTTTTAAATGGTAATTTTTATCCCAGCATTCTATTTCCAGTGATAATATGCATCTCATACATCACTCCAAATAGATATCCAAGAATGTGCAGGCTGGGAAAATGGATAAAAGGCAAGCTATTCTTTTGAGGCTAAATCACTTATCTTACTGAGTGATTGCAGTTCCACCTATATTTCCCATATCCAACTCTTGGTTTGCGTGTGCACTGTAAATTTGCTGTAGCTTAGAGAAGAATCACAGTCATTGTTGCCTGGCCTTCTTTCCTCATGAACAAGTGGGAACAGTGGGACTGAAAATTTGCCTTTGCCACTTGTTGACCAGGCATGAGTGAGGAACTATTGTCCACCACTGACAGTTTTGCAACATCTAAGTTCCTACACCTTTCCAGGTGTTTCAAGATAGGAGAGGGGGAACTGTGCTGTTAAGAAATATCTCATTTCTCATATGTCTCTAATATATCATAGCCTCTCAGTCAGAAAGTACCATGCTTCACCAGACAAATGTGCTAGTACTGTTCTACTCTAGATGAGAAGTAAGCACATGATCACAGAGCACATTGTTTATGATGGGCCTGATCCAATGTAGATCCTGCCAGGAGAAAGAGATGTGGGACACATTCAAAACACTAATTTGAACGCAAACTGAATTTATTCCAAATCAACCCCTATTTCCATCACACAGCTGCCTTAGAACACTGATTTTTGGGAGCCCCAAAGTCCTGTTTGCTGTATTGTTGGAGAATACCCTGTCAAGCAACACATTCGTTTCTGGAGATCCATTGTCTGCTAGCTTCCCACTCATGTAGGCATGATTAAGCTTAAAAGCATCTCAGCTGAAAATGAAAATTCCCACCAAACTATAGTTTGACTATGAATAAAAAAATCTTCCATTTGCTTAACAAACTTAGCAATCAGACTCCCTCATGGAAAACATAGGACAAACTGGAAAGGAAAGGACCCTTAAACTTGTTACTGTCACCAGTAATGTATGACAAAAAAATGTGAGAGTGTAGCTGAACAACAAAAGAAGAGACATTGATCACTATATGCTCTGGGATGCCAAAAACACATTAATTTAAATAAAGTTCAATCACATGGCACATGAATTTCTCCCTCTGAGAAGATGTGAGCCTCTTTACAAAGCTTTCAGCTGACACAAGCGCTGTTATAAGGCATGAGCCACAATGTACACTTACACAGAGCCCTGTGGTTCAGGAACCCACTGGAGGGGAACAGGTTTTTGTGCAGCAGAGATGTGGAAGATCACAGTGAAGCACAAGGTAGAGCCTAGAGCAGGCTCAGACTCATCTCTAACGCTGCAGTACCAGATATGACACTCAAAATTAGACAGGGCCTCAGAGTCTGAACTCTTGCTGAGTATAGACTGGTCTTCCCTTTACTGCAGGGGACTAGCAGACCTGGGATGAGTGAAAGAGGGAGCAGCAGAAGCATCTAACTCATTTTGCATGCCCTCAGTTGCCTGGCACATCAGCATAGGGATAGCACCTATGATCTGGGACTTACTGGAGCAGCAGCAGAAAGAAAGGAAATTTAACCTGAAATGACACCTGCATGCAGGTCTGTGCACCTTTTTCTCTTTTTTGTTTTTTGGTTTGGTTTGGGTTTTTTCCCTACTCTCTGCTTGGTCATTAACACAGAATTTCCACCTACTTTTGTCTGTCAGAAGGAGAAAAGCCAGGTCTCGGGGCTACTTCTTTAGAGACAGTGGAGGGACAATCAGCCCCTGGGAGGCTGATTGGTCCCATCCAGTTGGACAAGCACATTGGGATGCAGTTGATCATTGTTTTTCCAAATGTTGATACCATTAAGGATGATGAGACAAATCAACCAAATTGCACTAGAAAACTTATTTTCAGGGATAAAAAAGGAGATGAGAATCCCTATTTATACAGTCACAAAAATTCTTATTTATCTCATGGGATTCCTCAGAAGCAGAAGTATTTTAAATGACAAGACCTTTTTCTACAACTTTTGACTCAGATTAAGAAATCCAAAAAATATCACTATATTTACAGGAAATGAATTATGGAATTATTCAGCCTTGATAGGGTCCTCACAAACCAAAATAGTCATCTGCTTATGCATTTTCTAAAAAATAAGCTGATACAGTAGAGTTTTTTGGGTTTTTTGTGTGGTTTTGTTTTGTTTGTTTGTTTTTTTTGTTTTGTTTTTTTTACAGACAATTTAAAAAAAAAATAAATTGGTTTTGTCTCCTTAAATTCATGCTGTTAGAAGTCCTGGAGAAGTAATCAAAAAATTGTGTTCTCATTTAAATGTTATGTTTCACATTACATCCAGCAGCACATGCAATGTAAATTAAATAAACCAATTTCAATAATAATAAAATAGGCAAAATGAAAAAAAAAAAAAAAAAAAAAAAAAAAAAAAAAAAAAAAAAAAAAAAAACACACAAAAAAGCATATTCTTTGTACATTGCACAAGCTTTTCATAAATTATAAAATAGTTCTCCGTTCCATTCTAAGAATTTCTGGATGTTTTTAATCCTCAATAAAATATTATTACTACTACATTTGTATCCATTACAGGTAGAGAGATCTTTGATTTTGTCTCTGTTTTATAAGTTTGTCCAAATATGTACAACCCCTATTTCATTATTTTTCAAAGGCAACCAAGCCAAACTTTTAATTCTTCCTGCCTAATTCATCTTCTAACAAAAAAANTTCTGCATGACATTGATCTTTACTGATCTTTGTACTCTTAGCTTTATCATTTTATCTTATTAAGATTAAGAAACAATATCATGTTTTCCTAGGATACCCCAATGAATAGATTAAAGAGCATAGAAAGGAGAAGAATAGCATTATTTGTTACCTGTGCATTCAGATCTTTGTGAAAGCAACTCCCAAAGTTACTACTTCTCTCTGCACCATAATGATATTGTACAGTGCCTTTTGGCTCTAGCACAATGTGTTATGCATCAGTGTTTAAGAGCATATTGTGCACCATTATTGCCCTCTCTCTAGAGGACTACAAACTGCATTAGTTTGAATTACCAAATCAAAACTTTATGTGCAGCAGTTCCCCCACAAGGGCTTTAGCATTTTTATGTCATAATCCCTCTATTATCCCCCTCCTCACATGCTTTATAACCATTAAGTTATTGAAAAATTCTCAACAGATGTCATCTTAAGATGAATGTTGCTGTGCTGACTGGTATCAAGGCTGGAATCTGGATATTGCTCAACTTTACTAAAAATGTCAGGGAGAGAATAGTCAGCTGTAAAAATACAAGATATGCCAGCAATGGTTGTTTTCATGTCAACTGCAACATGACTTGTAGTGTTCGCAATTTTAGCTTCTAGAAGATGCAGTTTTCATTTGATGGGTTGGCAGTAATGGCTTGAGATATGTAGCAAGAAAAAGGAAAATAATTCAAGGGCTTTTTTCCCCTCTCCTTTTATGATAAAAGCAGATTTGTGATTTAATCCAATTTAAGCCTCAAGACTTACCGTTTAGCATATATTGTTCTTATTGAGAATTTTGTTAAAATACGAAAACTTTTTGCATAGGTGTAATAATTATAACAGGTTATTGGTGATTGTGTATTCTCTCTGCATCTAAAGTACTGAAATAAAGACCATTATTTCTATCATGATAATGATAACTTACTGATACCTTTTGTCTTACTCTGTTTGGACATTTTCATTTTTAAACACCATAAAGTCATAAAAATATACATTGTGACACAATTTAGAACGGTATCAAATTTGAAACAAACAATGGAAAGACATTTACCTTCCAAAGAGGTGACAGTATGGTATTTAAATAATAGGAGATACACAGGCACAGATACCTGTCAAAATGATATTCGAGAACAGAATGAGGGTCCACATTAGTAAGAGGTTTAAAAAATAGTGGCATTTTCTAGTAAATCAGCTTTTTAAGAAGCAGTTACTGTACAAAAGACAGGAATAGAATAATATGCTTCCAATCAATCTGAATAGCAGTAGACCAGTTAAGTTCTTATGGTCAGAGGTGATGTGACAAACCATAGGTTTTTAAAGAGGAAATTACAATAATGAAGTCCGCTAGTGAAGGAGGTATATTTTGTGTAAAGCTGGCAAGGAGCATCTAAGGGATACATGGTCTGTGAGGATTAGAGTGAAAATAAATCTATTGATATTGCCTCAGAGATGTGAAGAGTTCTAGTCAAGAGCAAGTCTTGAGGTCCTTAATATGACTCTTCCACATGTTACTTTTACAGAAAGAAAAATTGAATGACAGCAAATCTTCTTATTTTCCTCTAGAACTCCCCTAAAGGCCCCAAACCAGTTAATGGAAAGATTTCCCGTCGTGTCTATGACAAAGACTGTTGCTATTTCTTTAATTCACAGCTGATTCTGCTATTCTGGCTGCCTAGACCTCTATAATTAGGGGAAGATTGGTTTCTGGACAGCTTTCCAGCCATCCACTTTCCATTTTGCATCCTAAAGGCTCCGTCCTCCTATGGAAGCTCATACCTTCTGGTGGTGCAAAGATATCAAGAGAAGATGGGATTCACCAAAGAAAAGTCTTTTAGCTGATATTAGCTGTCATAGAGAAGAGGCTGATCAAGTCAATCTTACCTGTAAGCAATAAACAGTGGAAATACCTAAACAACGGTGTCGAAGGCAACACAGATATGACTCTTCACTGTAAAAAATGGTGTTAAGAAAGATGATGCATTCAAACTGCCAGATATTCAAAACTCCTTGAAACTCTCAATTATCCCTGTTTTGATAGGAGACACTTTTGAGTGTCCTTCCATCTTTAGGAGAATATTGAATGGGTAATTGTGGAAATAAAACATGCTGAGCTTCTGCTTTCAGGAAGTATTTAATGACAGAAGCCTCACCTTGCATTTAAGTCTTTATAGTCACTGTGCATTTTCTGTCTCACAAAAATATTCTAATTCATCTCATTATACAGTGTATGTTGCTTTTGTTCTGTAGTGTTATTTTAAAACTTATGCCATATGAACATTTCCGGTTCTTTTGAATATGATACTCTACTTGAATTTTATAAATTGAGCTTGTTAATGTATTCATTTATATGCTGTGATACTCTTCCAGCTCAAAGCTTTAATATTTCATTGCAGTGCTGGTATCTGATCTGAGGAAATATATTTCTGTATATTTTGAAAGAATCTTCTTAGGTTTTCCCAACATTTATTTTCATATGGTTCTGCAGTAAAGGTTTGTATTGGTTTGCCCTCTCATTGCATGTTCCTGCCTCTGTATTTGGGTACTATGTCTTGCTGTATAATCTGCCACTAACCTGGATAATTTCTGTTACTTCACTTTATAAAAGCCCATGATTAGCTGCACTGAGAAAAATAGTTGTAAAGTCATTTGTGTTACCCCAGTACTATATGAAACTTGGCACAAAGGTGACATACAAAAAAACTTTGATAATAAGCTATAACCTCCTTATTTATAACCAATTAGAGTATATTTCCTATGGCCCCTACGCCTCCCTCTATGACACCAGAATAATGTACAGTTGCAGCTAATTGACTAATTTACTTCCAATTTTACCTACACCTTATTAGGAGCTGACCTATCTTTCTGGGAAACACAATTCTTCTACCAAGCAGTTTTCCATCTTCTTCTTCAGCTGTAATAACAGAAGCTAAATAATATTTAACAAATTGCCATTTCCTTATGCCCTGTCTTCAATCCCCCATCATTGTTTTTAATGGGACAATTTAACCTTTGAACCTGTGTCTCTATTACAGATATAGTTGAAGAGCCTTTAATTGAAATATTCCATACAACTTGACATCCAATATTATTTCTTTTCTCTTATAATTATCCTTTTAACTTTCTTCTGCTTATTTGTATAAACTCTCTTCAGTCTGTCTTTCTACCAGACTGTTTATGTATTTTTCAAAAGCCTTTCAATTATTTGCTCATTTTACTCTTTACATACTACATAACTACATTTGACCTCTGTAACCCTTCTCCCTGTTTAGATTTAGCTGAGATGAATTTCAGTTGTAGGGTCAGCAGCCATTTCTTAAATTGTTTCCCACTGCTCATCAGGGCTCGTCTCTGCATTGGAGAACAACCAAACAAAGTCTCTTTGGAAATTTCACACAATAACAGACTTTCTAACAACAAGAAAGAAAGTCCCCATCCAGCATGAAACATCTGAAACACACTGGCTTATTTCAGTTCGGGTATGAGAAACAAAACCTAGAGATATGTATTCCCAATGGTGAGAAGATTACCGTTTTCAAACTACATTGGGTGCACAGAATTTGTAAAATATAAAGCCAAATTAGGCAGAATTCATGCCAAGTCTAAAATATCCAGGAAGCTATGACAGTATTCCTATCCTGTATCCCCCTTCTCTTCTGGATACTACACCCTGACTATCTCAGTGACAATTCTTCTTGGCCTCACATTCCTAACGACAGCCTCAAAAGCACCTCCTGTTCTCCAATCTAAACTGGGGGTACAGTGACTGGCAGTGGCTGCTAGTAGAGATGATTCATGCTAATCTGCTATTAAATGTAATCTTGATTTCCAATAACATATGGAAACCCTTAACTTTTCCTTTGCATTTTGCTATTTGATATTTATTTCCAGTCTCTTAAATGTTTTTGTTTTCTATTGACAGTAATGCTTTCTATGGCTGAGAAGAGATTTGGTGCAGAATGTAGACCATGTGTCACCCAGGTGGCTTACATCCTTTCCTTATAGAGCAGTTTTCTGAGTCACTTTCTCATCAGGTGGCAAAGCAGAGCTTCTGGACGTTATTGTTTTCCGCACTGAAAGTGCACGAGAGAGTATTACTTGAAAGTCATGAGCTTTATTGGGCATGTTTTAAAGGTGTTATCTGGAAGTCACGATGCTTTCCAGCAAACTTCAGCCTGTGACAGGCAGCTAGAATCATCTCCAGTAGAATATTATCTACCCAATCTGAATAATTGCTAAGACTTCTCACTCTATACAAAATTTAAAAAATATTTTACAAATTTTATGTGGTATTTTCTGTGAATTTCATTCAAGTTTTAAAGATTTCCACAACAACAAACACACTTTAAGCTCTCGTCATGTTCTTAATCTATAACAGCACTGTGTAGTCGAGACAGAAACTATGGACCTCTTTTGCATTCAGTATATGACGATCAAGAGAAGGGCTTTCAAGTTCACTTGCAAAGAAGTATAGCACTCAGTCATGACTATTATGTGGAAAGTTTAACAGAAAAAAACCCAAATATTTTTACTTTTTGTAATGAAGAACAGTGAGTTTTATCACGAAGACTATGTGAACAGCTGTGCAAGATCAGACCAAAAGCCTGTCTAGTCTCGTATCCTGTCTCTGACAGCAGACAAAAGCAGATGCTTGGAAAACAGAGGAGGAAGATGACAAGTATATTGTGGAACTCCCCTGAACATTCACCCCCAACTCAATGGCTGCGTACTTAAGAAAATTTTTAAGGTAGGGGGATTATCTCCATTCCTTACAGACTCCAGTGACATCTTTCATATTTGGTTCCAATGTTTTTTTGAATCCAAACGATCAGTTGTGTCCCACTGCCTTTCACACTGGCTATTATGGCCACTGATTTACATATTGTGTGGAAATTTGAACCTATCACTTGTTGGTTCTGCTTGATTGCAGAAAGTTCTAGGACTGAAGGGGATGTGATCTCTCCACTGCACCACTTCTGAACTTACAGATGCCTTCATACCTCCCTTCTTTCTGTCTTACTCAAATCATGCTAATTATTTTAGCATTTCCTCACTTGGAAACTGTTCCAAACTTTTGAATAGACCACACTCTGCCATCATTTGGGTTTTTTTACATATTTCTTATTTTCCATTGTATCTCCTTCAGGATAAGAGGGTCAGATGTACACAACATACAAATGCAGGTGTGCTGAAGATTTTTATATTGAATAATTGCATTTGCTGTCTTGTCTTCTATTCTTTACCTATTAGTTCCTAATATTTGAGGTTTTTCCTTTTACTGAAGTGATAGTTTTGTGAAGCTGTCTGTGATATTTGATAATCTCATTCATGAGTGTTAACAGTCATTTTAGAAGCCATCATTATAGAACCTGTCGTAAAATTACGCCTGTTTTTCCATATATGATTACTTCACGTTTCTTTGCATTAAATTCTGTCTTCCAGTTTATCATCCAATTTCTCAAGGCTGTGTAGTCCTTCTACAACTCTCTGAAGCCAACTCTTCTTTTTAAGATCCCAAATAAATCAGCATGATCAGCAAACTTTGTCAAATAATTTATTCAGAGCTTCACTGGTGACTTCTCTATGAAAAAAAAACCCACCTTTTTTTCCACTGCCTCTTAATTTACAGTTATTTATTCATGCAGGTTGGACCCTTTCTTCTGCCACGGCTACATCATTTACTTAAGAGTCTCTGCAAAGGCCCAAGACTTCGTCATATTTTTATCAGTTTCATTCCCAGTATAGATTATTGATCTGTGGATCTTCAGAGTAAGTATTCTTCTTGTGCTCTACTATAAAGGCAATTTTAAGTGAGAACTTGCATACTTCAGTCTGTAGTTTAGAGGCATTGATTCTTTGAATTTCAGCAGAGGTCTTGGAAGCATGGTTTGGCTTTGATGATGTAAAATTATTCATTTTGTCAAGTTGTCCTATGAGCTGTAGTCCTGACATTTAAATGTGATATTTGTATTCTCTTTCGTGTTCTCTGTGAAAAACAGTTCCAGCTTAAAAAAAAAAATAAAAAATCAAACACCTACCTGATGCAGAAAGATTCAAAATAGTAATTTAGTTCTTTTGCAATGTTTTAATCTATGTTGTCATCTCATCCAAGCACTTGTTTTACCTGATAAGATTTTAGCTTTTTGGTTTTGTCTGACCTTACTATATTTTTATGTTTAAGTTTCCAAAGTTTATGTTCTTTTCTAGTTTCTTTATTCAGGTTGAACTTCAGGTTTTCAAAGGATCACTTTTTAGTTTTAATAGACTTCCTCACCCTGCTCTTTTCCCGGGCTGACTTTCCTTTGTTCTTTCCCAAATCTTCTTTGAAAATGTATGCATTTGTGTTGTGCCTCCAACATGAGGCTCCGATCTTCTAGTGAAGATTTTACTTTTTCAGGTTTTAGTTTAAGTAGCTTTCTCACTTTCATGTTGTTCCCCTTTTTAAATATTGCAAGGCAGTAGAGGTTTTTCCAGCTCACTACTCACACAGAACTATTAAGATGAAGTATGTTCTATCTAGTATGGCAAAGTGGCTCTTTGATAGGAGTGTTGTGACATTTTCCTATGGACTGTCTTGGGAACAGGAGAATTATTTCTCCTTGGAGGTTTCTTTTATGGCTTGGTCCAGGAATCATTAGTTGTCCAGAATCATTGGCTGCTTCCAAAACCATGGTTTGTTAGCCTTTAACTCTAAGTTTTCGTATATCATAAAGCAACTTTCCTCCACCGTTTTCCTCTGTTTTCAACTTCTCTTTTACTGCCCCGCTGATTTATTTTTATTCCATTTTCTGATGCATGTATTGCTCAAATTGCACAGGTGTCTGTCACTAGAACAGTGCATATAAGAGGACTTTGTGTAGGATCACATATATGATTCTGTAATACCCCATTTGGAAGTGGCAGTGGCAGACAAGCTAGGAAAGCATCTGTGCCCACAACAGTGGTCTACTCATGTAGTTTTGGTGTAAGAACTGTAACAGAGATTCCAACTCAGTGGGAAAGACTACACAATAAAATGCTCTTAAAATGAAAACATACTGGTATAACAAGGAAGTTATTAATATTAACTGGGACATGTGCTTAATTTCACTGCAATATAAACACACTTTTGATGTTCATTTTCAAAGTATGCATTTGTATATAATTATGCTTAATGCATATCATACTCTGCAGTCTTATGATTTTACAGTCAGACTGATGGAAGTGTTTGGTTTTTTCATCTTTTTTATTTGCATTGCAAAATATTTATTTGTCTTTATTGTTCTTACCTGCTAGAAACAACTTTCTTTTTCATGAATCATGTAGATAAGTGTTTCCAAGAGTCATGATATACCATATTTGGAAAATTTGTAAATATTTCCCACTTTCAAGTAAGTGAAGCACTACCGTAATTCACTAATATTGGTGCAATTTAGTCTAATATTATATATATATATGACTTAGTAACATGAAAGAAAGAAAACCCACTTGTTATAATGTAGATTAAAAAAAGAAAATTCTGACTACGGCCTTATCAGTAGTACTTTTAGACATATTTAATTTTCTTTTTCAGTGATTGTTGTCACAACAACTATTGTTTCCAGTAAGCTTCATATTCACTCAGCAATAATAATGCCATTTTAATCTTGCAATGTTGTGTCTTCTCTAGCTGAATTAATAAGGAAACCAACTAAAAGATAATTTGGGATATCTCTGAAATGTGTGCTAATAAAAAGGGTATGATCAGTCTGACTACATGTTGTTCTCAGTAATATTATGCTAATAATAGTAAATAATAGTCTTTTATTTGTGTCCTTCATTTTCTTTACAAAGACAAATATTAGTAGATTTGCATGAAACAATACCAATGGCCATTTCTTTCTCAAGTTTACAGGCAGGGCCCTGCCAATTGGAACAGTGCTGGTCCTATTTCTTCAAGGTTCTCCATAGGTTTTCAATACCTCTCCCAAACTGGTATCCTTTAATGTTATAGAAAAATATCAAAAAGATAAATCAATATTTATATTTATTTATCAACTATTTGCTTGTATTATCATTATACAATAAATGTCATCATGGTCATTTATAATTGCTGCAAGTGTGCCCTAGCTCCAGGAGTGGCTAAGGCCAGAAGCTGCTAGAAGCTTCCCCTTTATCCAGTGGAGCTAATGGCAGCCGGCTCCAAGACGAACCTGCTGCTGGCCAAGGACGAGCCCATCAGCAACGCTGACAGATAACAGATTTAAGAAGGGATAGTGGGGAAACAAACAACTTCAGATGAAGAGTGGAGTGAGACTGTGAAAGAAATATCTCTGCAGACACCAAGGTCAGTGAAGAAGGAGAAGGTGGAGGTGCTCTGTGTTCTGAAGCACAGTTTCCCCTGCAACACATGGTGCAGCCCATGGTGCAGCCCATGGTGAGGCAGGCTGTACCCCTGCAGCCCATGGAGGTCCCTGGTGAAGCAGAGATACACCTGCAGTCCATGGAGTGGACCAGGAGAGCAGGTGGATACCTGAAGGAGCCTCTGAGCCCATGGGAAGTCCGCCCTGGAACATACTACTGCTAGGACCTGTGGCCTTGTGGAGAGAGGAGCCTATGTGGGATCAGGTATGCTGGTAGGACTTGTGACGCCGTGGGGGATGCCTGCTGAAGCATCCTGCTCCTGAAGGAATGCACCCCATGGAAGTCACCCACATGGGTTTCAGTAGGTTTGTCTTCCATGGAGGGACCCCATGCTGTAGCAGGGGAAGAGTGTAAGAAGTCCTTCCCCTGAGAAGGACGGAGCTGCAGAGGCAGAGCGTGATGCAGCCCTGATTCCCCATTCCCCTACACCACTGCAGGGGAGAAGGTAGAGAAAGTCAGGAGTGAAGTTAAGCTCAGGAAGAAGGGAGGAGTGGGGAGAAGTTATTTTTAGGGTGTATTTTTAATATTTTTTTTTCATTACCTTACTTGGATTTGATTGGTAACTGGTAATAAATGAAATTAACTTTCCCTAAGTTGGGTCTGTTTTGCTCATGGTGGTGGTAATCAGTGAGCAATCTCTCCCTATCCTTATCTCGACCCATAAGCCTTTTGTTATATTTTCTCTGCCCTGACCAGCTGAGAAGAGTAATAGAGTGGCTTTGGTGGGCATCTGGCATCCAGACAGGATCAACCCAGCACAACCCCACAATCCGTACAGTCATAATTAAACCACTATTTCTATGTCCAGATGAGAACAGTCAATAGTAGCATAAATCATACAGGTATGCCCTTCTGGCTTAAAAATATGTTTTGAACCTTTGAGACTGGGTCTTTGCTCCACAAAAACAAAATTGAACTTATGGATCTTCTGAGTGGTGAAACCTCTCTTTCCTTGTGGGGCATGGATGGATCAGGTAATTTTTGCCACAGTGAAGGGGTGTATATTCTACCTACTATATATGAACATTTATGTACTTCAAACCTTTCTCTCTCTCTGGATATATATGTATACTATTGATTTTATATTTTGGAAGGTGATGCTAAGTCACGGTAGGATTCTGTCTTCATTAGTGCACATTTGGTTGGAGATCATTTGGTACCAGCTCAAAAGAACCTCCACTAAAAATGCTTTTCTGGATTCTTCTGCCTACACTGTGGCCAGGCTGGGTCCTCTTAAAATCTTAGTTTTCCCCATTTGCAAAGGTGATTGGTGTAAGACATCTCAGAACTTTGATGGAACCAGGAGATCCAGAGGCATCCATAAAGTTTATGTTTTGGTTTATACAAAGGACGCAGCCTGGAAAATGGGAACAGATCTCTGATAAGAGCAGTGTAGATTTAACATATTTTTATCATTGATGCTACTGCTGTCAGCCACAGAACAAGATATTGCACCTCATGAAAGAAGTTTGCTGAGTTTGACCATTAAATTGTAGTGTGAAAAGATATTGTAATTGTAGGTGTAAAAGCTCTGATGAAGAAAATCTTACCAAGATAGTGTGTTTCACTTTTCTTCACAAATTAGATGTTTTCTTGATGTAAAGTCCAGGAGTCGCTAATAAATTATTATACTAAAACAGATTATCACACAATTATTTTATGTACAGATTAATCTAAAAATATCAAACATGTATCACATATTTGACAAAAAAAAAGTTTCTCTGTTTTTTCCTATTAACAGAATGCCTAAACTACTGTACAGAGAGTTTCAAAATCTGTTAAATCTTGCCATTGTGAAAAAGCCAAATTGGAATGTGGTCAAAAAGGGCATATTATTATTTAATTTTACTGCTATGAGAAAAGGGGAAGTAATGGTGTACACTTTTTTTCCACTCAGTTTCCCATTCCTGTGCAGAGGATATATCTATGAAGAAAAAGGCCAGAGAATAAAGATAAGGTATGAAAATTATGTACCATTACCTGAGAGACAACACACCCCCTCCCCGCACCATTTTCTTAACTCTGTGTATCTTATGACAAAATGTACCAAACTACCCATTGCACATCCTGTATTTATAGAATGTTTTGTTGGGGTTTTTTCCCCACTTCCTGCATTCTGGAGCTGTCTTATTGTTTGGTCTGCTTCCAAATGCCAAGCTTAGCATAGAATGGAAATTTGATTCAAAAAAAAGCATTCATATCTCTGTGTTGGCATTGTGCTGCAGGGCTTACATAGCTTGGCATTGTGTGATATTGTGTTACTTAATCTGACAAAATAAAATCTCTTCCCACTAGGTAACTTCTCTTAGAAGTATAAGTAGCCTCCACTTGCAGATGGGATTCCCATGCTCTTGACTAGAGCTGTTCAGTCAGATAGTCTGTACTCATTGTATAGAAATGTGAAAATAGTCAAAGAGCAAACAAGCCAAATGGTGGTACAGTGTGCATATTTCCAGAATGTTTCTTCTAACTGGGACTTGATCATTCAGTCACCATTAAAGAGCCATAAATCAAGGAATCTTTATTGTTTACTCTCTTCTTTGAAATAATTCTTTTTATATGTCCAGAATTCTTCATACAAAAGCACTGGATAAATTTAAAAATATGCTGATTTTACACCAGGATTCACTCCTGTAGGAAGAGTATTATTTACATAATTAACTCCATTGACATTGTCAGGATTGTGATGAAGAGCATCCTCTAGTAACACCTAAGAGAAGTTAAGCAAAATTAGATACAGAATTACAGCTCCAGACTACACCCCAACATTCCTTATTTTAATTTTCTTTTTATTTTTAAGATAGTTCAAAAAATCCAGATTTTAAGTTTTGCCCCAGTAACATGTGGCTACTTGCTTGGTTCACATTTACAGGCATTTTTTTGTATCAGTTTTCTCTGTGTCTTTCACATCGGTAAGCTGCAGATGTATTTCTAAGCTTCTGACTTTCTATGTAATATATCATATTTTAATTACTTTCCATTCTTCTTCCACTTGATTCACATGTGAAAGAAATTATTGGCTAACTCCAGGTGAGATCAATAAATAGCCTTTTATGTAGAAAATATTTTTTTCTTTTCAGTAGCTTCACTTTATTCTTACAGTTGCATTCAAGTTTTTTTCTAAACAAGTAAGCTGTATGTCTGTTAAGGAGCTGCTTTTATAGGCTGAAAAGAAATCTTTCACCTCTTCTTCACCTGTGGGAAATTTGAGGGTCTTTCTGTTCACTTCAATGTGTTTGGAAATATATCATAAAATATTATGATTTTATATACAAAACTGTTTGAAAAACTTATTTTGACATAGAAAAGAACTCCTGAATCTTTCTGAAAAATGCTTTCCCTACGGACATGCTTAAAACAATGCTTTATTATTTTGTTAGTTACGAGTTTTATTTTCCAGTTTTCTTCCTACGGCTTCTATGCTTGTTGAACCTAGAAAGAAAGGAAGAAGAAATCTGCAGGAATGTTGTCAGCCAAAGCTAGCATGGCAGGCACTTTCAGGTATTCTCCTGGATAAAATATTGTTGTTTCATTTATCTGTATCAGAGAAATAATCACAGAAAATTTGGTGAGAGTTTTTGTCTTACTGTTTTTTATAGCTGAGGATAAAACTTAATGCCTGCTCCAAAACTTTGCCAAATCTTGAAGTGCGTTGATACTGCACAACACATTTATTATTTTGTGGTTCAGTTTCCACGGTCAGAAACGTGGATAATATTTTACAAAAACCCCATGAAATCTAGCAATGTGAAGCACTGAATAACAACTAAATATTCATCTTCAAGTTATGTGACCAATTCTCAGTAGATGCCTTTATTTTTCTGTTGTTGTTGGATACACTGCACCCATCTGTATACACAAGATACATTTAAATGTGTTTAGTAAGATGCTTGCTGTCACAAAGAGTTTCCAAAGACATTGAATCAGCAGCCCAGGAATTGAACGAGCAAGTATATATTTTATCAGACTCCTGGCAAGTCTGTTCCGCACACTTGTGCATCCTTCTTAGGCCAAGTAGAACTGCATGGACATAGAAATTGAAGAACAGCTTGGCTCTAGTCATAGAAGCTAAATAATAGTTACAAAATGAATTTTATTTCCATCTTGGTTTTGAATATGCATAGATTCTGTTTTATGCAGCTAAGTATGTGTTGTGAATTAATTAGCTATGTCATTAATACTTTTATAATGGAGTATATATGGCACCAGGAAAGCACTTTGAGTTTTGCACATGAAATCATAGTGTCTGTTTCCATAAAGTTTTAATGACACTTCTGCCCTATTCTGCAGAATATACGACAGGTTTGTGAGTTTCCTCTGTACAGGAAAAGCATAAGGGAGAATGCAGTAGGATTCAACCATTTTGCACATGACACAGAAGGCTAAGAATGATTATAATCGTGTGTTATGAGAAAACAAAATCTCTCTGAAGTAATTAGTGGGCAGTAACGATTCACATTTTTTTTTTCCTTATACAAGATAATGACCTAAATAAATAAATACAAGCTGAGGATGCTAAGAGTTCTTGGTGGAGACATGATTTAAAAACTTATGAGTTTGTTCAGTTTTTTGTGCTGCTTGTATCAAACCAGATTTGTCCCCAAGAAATCATACTCCAGAAGGAGCTTGAGAGACTCCAGTGTGTTTCCCACAGTGGTTCTCCTCTCCCAAATCGCTTTTTCATGCTGTGACTTACCGACTACTACAAGGGACATAAGTCATGGTTACACTGTTGCACAGTATCTACTGTGAACTCTTGTGGTCAATGCTTGTGAGAAGCTCCCTCTTTGCTATTTAATGTGGCCTTTTAGCCCAGTAAATTTGAAGATGTTACAGCTTGTAAGAAGCTCTCTTTGCAAGAAGCTTCTTTTAAACATCAAGACCTGGACTTGTCTTACCCTGCCTGGAGATTTGGGTTTAGCATGTGGTGGTTTTAGCTTATTTGACGATCAGGTAACAGCTACCTGTTTTGGTTTAGCATTAGCTTAACTTTGAACAGTTCTGGTTTTTTTCAATACACTTCATAATTAATACACAGTAATAACAGATATTTATGTGGAACGAAGAATCCACTGCCACAGAATAAGTGCAGCATCGATGGGTAAAGACATGGGATGGTAGCAGACATCCTGAACACACAGGAAGAGGGTGACTTGTTACTCCAGGACTGTAAACAACTGACCCACTGCCAGTTATTACTCACCACAAGAATGTCACCTTAGTAAAACATGATTCATAACAAAGGAAGAACAGAACAAGTATCCAATGTATGTAAAACACAAAAGCACATCGAAAGTTTGGGTGTAACCTGGAGTTTCAGAACAACAAAGATAAAGCAGGGTGTGGATCAGGTTAGTAAACACATAAAGTTGCTCTAAGTATGTATCAATATCAGGAGGATGAAACCACCAACATTGCCACCAAACTGCTCCTGGCAACAGACTAGCAAGATGACTTGCTGTGAAAACTTCCCTACCCAGAATTTTAGCTACTGGCCTTAGGATCTTGGAGGAGCAAAGGGTGAGCATAGTGCCACAGAAAGGAGGAAACACACTTGAAAGTTTTGTATATGTAATATTTTGGCTGCAACATATTTGGAATTCTAATCATTGTAACTAGACTTAATTTTATTTTAGTATTTCAATATTTTGATATTATAGTATTTTAAGTATTAGCTTTGAATTATTCTAACAGCATATTCCTGCGTTTGCATGTTTCCTTTGTCAAGATTTTGAGTGTGACACTCTCTGGCAACCTATTCTGGAACTTTGATGTGAAATATTGGTAATATAAGAGACACGAATAGAACAGAACAAAACAGGGTTTGGATTTATTCCCCAAACATTTAGCATCTGGACCTTTTTAAAATAATATGTTGTTACTGCAGGCTGGAAAAATAGGTGACCCTTCACTGGAGCAAAGCCAACACACCATTCAAAAATAATTGAAGCTCACTTTCATGTAAAACAAAAAGCAAAAGCGTATTAAGCTGATGGGTGGAGAGTAATGACTTACAAATAAGCATTAGTGTTTGCATATTTTATAAGATTTACAGGATTCTCAGAAACCTGCACCTCTCCATAGCAGATGAACCCTGCCTTCTGTGGCAGAAGACAAACATTTCACATCGTTGTAAGACAGCTGAGGTTCCTTTTTTGTTGCATAAATGGTTTTTTTGACAGGTCTTTTTCAGCTGAAGCTCCACTGGGCTTTTTTTTTTTTTTTTTTTTTTTTTTTTTCTTTTTTTTTTTTATTTTTGGGTTTTTTTTTTTTTTTTTTTGTTTTTTTTTTTTCCCCCCCTAAAATTCCTGGAAATTGTTAGCACTTTTCTCACAATTTCATACCCAGAATGCAGGCAATATTCCAAGTAAGGCTACATTGCTGTTGTAAAAGGATAACTGTTTATACTTCTCTACTTTCAGAAATTAAATCCCTGTGTTGGCAGTTTAAAATTGTTATGTTGGCTTTTGTAATTAAAATACTGTAAGATCATGTCTAATTTGTTGAAGATTCTCACACTGATTATTTTCCAGAGAGTGTTCTTCTTTTGGATTTTTCAGATAATAGAATCAGAATGTAATTATTTTCTTTTCCAGGCTTTGCAATATTTGCATTCCTTCTTTTTCATTCCATTTTTTTTCCTCATGATGAAAATTCTTTGTCAAGCCTCAAGTGGTTGAAGGTAACTTTTTATGTTGCTAATGTAATTTATAGCTTTTGTTTCTGGTGGCAGCTTGCTTCCACTATAGGGTTTTATAATCGTTATATCTTCTTGAGTGCTGTTTATATTGTGTCAAATATATAATGTCTAAGGACCTTCTGAACAGCCATCAGGTATAAGAATTTTTATAACAAAGGTTATATGGGCTTAAGTCAGAAAGATTGCATCAGAAAATAATTTGGTAACATTTTTTCCTTTTTAAACAGAGAAATACAAAATATTCATTCTGACACCTATTAGACTATCATAATTTGTTGCTATTACTGCTTAAATCACACAGTGGGAATCAACAGCTATAGGACTGTCTGTTCTATTTGTCTTTTTTTTTCACTTTCACATACATTGTATGTATGTTCCCTAAAAAATTATTGGACTAACATGAAGAAGGGCTTGTAAATTACTTTTTCTGTTGAAATTGTGACCAATACCATCATTGCAACTTAAGAGACAGCAAAGTAGATGTGGGACCACTTATAGCTGGGAAACTTAAATAGATTATTAAAGGGAATGTGGATTTCTCTTTGTTTCTCAATAATATGCATGTGATTATGCCTTCTATCAAGCAAAAAGTGGCCCACAAAGACTTAAAACACAATAAACTAAGAACCACTTCCTTGACCTTCACATCTGACTTTCAATCCGTATCTTCCATTTAAATAAGAAAATAGCAACCTGGTCTAACTAAGATAAAGCATACACTATAGCTGATTCCTGGAATAGAAAAAAGCCAACTATGGTGTTTGCCACAGGCATATGAAATAGATAAAAGAAAGATAAGTGCTTTAAAAAAAGGTGGACCATAATGAATATTTGGGAATGAAGAAAAAAAAAAAGGTTTGTTTT
>VWZG01012177.1:104683-119387 GCA_013396735.1 Grallaria varia
AAACCAACCAAAAACTTTTTCAAGAAGAAAACAGTTTTCCCTGAGAATCAGGAATCTGGTATGTTTCTTCAATCTTAATAAAGGATTTAGTCAGAGGGAGCTCTCTGACACTTGAAGGGAGAGAGGCTGAAATGTTTTACCTCTGACAGAGTCCTACAGTAGTGAGTTTTTACATTTAATGGGATGCAGGGTCATTTCCCGTGGGCTATTTAGTGGACCTTTGTAGCTTCAAAATGTGATTCTTCCCTCAGAAGGGCCTAAAGCTGATTATTAACCATGATTCATAAATTCTTCAGAAGACGATCAAGTTAGGTTTATGAATTCAGGCTGGGACAGAATGCAGCCACCACTTTTCTGCCAGTAAATACCAAGAAGCACTGCAATTTACAGAAAAATAACCTTTTAAAGTCTATTTTCCTTCATCATTATCCTTTTCCAACAACAAAACACATGTTTACGTTAATGTTTGGGACTTACAAAGGGAAAAAAAGGGGAAAAATTAAAAATAGACATATATTCCAATTTCTCATTAAAATGGCACATCTAGTGAGTTAGTTTTCAGAAACAGTTGTGGATTTTAAAGAGAAGACACAAAATATGGAAAGGCTGAGAACAGTTTGCTGCATGAAATCTATTCTGATCCATCAGTAAACCAAACAACCCATGATATTGTACTAAGTGTATGGTTCACAAGGAGGAGCACTAATAGAAATGCTCTAAGCGTCATTACCACACTGAAGGAAGACTTTGCCCAAGGCACACAGTTGTTCTTTTTCTCTAGGGTAGAGATACAGATTGGTAGGCCAAATACTCTAAATAAATAAAGCCTGGGCGGAATGTATTGACTTCTGCAGATTTTCTGCTATATTTACTTTTCCAATGGTAGCAATTATGAACAAGGAATATCAAAGTCCTACTTATTTCACCACAGCTTTCATGATATTGTAAACTACACATATGACTGTAAAGAATAGAGACACAAATGCCATCAGAATCCACAGCACTGCTTCTAGTTTATTCTGGCAAAAGCCTTTTGTTATGTGTAACTTAGTGGAAGTCTTCTTGTTAGTATTTAAGCTGATTGGCTTGTTTTCAGTGTCTGGTCCTATGCTTATGACCTCCAATCCCCCTTTGGTTGAAATCAGCTAGGGTTCTCTTACTAACTCTATATATGACAGTAGTTTAATTTACACTGATTTTTATATTTAAAATTGAATTGAGATTATTATCTTTGTACCACTAAAAACCCCATGTCTGTCCAGTAAAATAAAGTCTGAGGGCATATAACAAGTATTGTTCACTAAAGAAGTCATATTTCCTTTAAACTCCTGGTATTAGTATCTAAGTTAGCTACTTGAATAAGGCAATTCCATTTTCCCATATTACATGAAGTCACGGAAATATTTTCGGGGTTTTTTTTATTTGTCAGGCTTTTTACATTTAGTTGTTCAAATGTGTGAAGGAAAGGAGAGAGGTAGGGAGGAAGGGAAGGAGGAAGGAAGGGCTGTTTTCTTTTGCCAGGCATCTTATTCTTGGTGGTTTTCTATTTCAGTTACTTGTTTATACTGCTTTTTATTTAAAAATTATTTTTTGTCTGGTTAGCAACAAATTACTTCATTAGCAAAATATTCAGTTTATAAAATGGAGTCAATTTGCTGAAATCCTTTGCAAGCAAGTATAACATGCATTTGTAGAACATACATATATATGTATAGAGAGACAGAACACACATATATAAACATGTATCTGCGTATATGTATGCATCTATTTATAATTGTAGATGGGCTGATTCAAGAAACATACGCTATCTACATTTTTAAGGTAATTCTCTTAAATACTTCTAATGGCAGTCTGTTCTCTGAACAATTTATTAATATTAGGAGATACAGTCATATTTTTATGGAAATATTTTTTGCCTCTAATGTTACCTTAGTCAACTGTGTTTTACCATGAATAAATCTCGCTTTGTACTAGGAGGCAGAAGGTCAGCAGCTTTTACAATAATTTCTCCTTCCCTCTTTTCCTTAAGTCTGTATAAGAAGTGGCCCACAAAGTTCAGGAGTCACAGGGATGACACAGTAAATTCAAATGAAGATATTCATTCATGAGCGACATAAGAGATGTTAGCACCTGCCCAGACTTGCCTTCTCCAAAAGCTTCCCAAGTTTCCAGGAATAATTACTGAATTGCAAATAACCCTCTGATAGGGAGGTTAGAGGTCTGGGACTTTAAAGTAACCACTGCCAAATGCAGGTTACTTTGGTTTGGTTTTGCGTTTTTTTTTTTTCCACTCTGGCGGGTTAAAAAAAGCAAAACCATAACTAAAAGAACTCAAAAATACAGGCTAATCAGAGATTTATTGTTGTAAGGCTGGCAATCTCTGGCAGGGGGATGAAAAAGACAGGCAAATGTCACAACTACTTGATTTCTGCTAAGTGGTTAAACTCCAAAGCCTTGGACTCAAGCATATTTTGTCCTATGGTGGCTTTGTGGAATTTTGGGCAGAACAATAACATAGCAGGAATTATATTACGCTAAACCATTTAAAGAACATCTCCAAACAGAATGAATATCATTAACTTTGATACACAGGTAGAGTTGACTTGAAAAGGGGGAGTCTTAGAGTGTATCATCTTCATGATGGAACTCCATGATTTCTTGGTATTTGTGCTTTGGGCTAACAGGCTTGTCCATGAAATATAGACCTCATTGCCTCCAAAACACTTCCACCCACTTACCTCTTTGTTCTCTGCTATTTATCCACTTTAATTATTGCTTCCTACCTAGGTATATTCTATTTTGTCCCCATAAGATACACTTAGAAGAAACACATATTCTTAGCTGCATCCCTGGAATGGTTTGTCTGGAATGCCTATAATGCAATAAATCCACACTGATGAGGTTAAATATTACTTCACAGAAATATTAGCTGGCAAAAGCCATCAGATTTTGATTCATGTAATTTATTATAGTCTTTCATTCTCCTTCCTGTCTTGATAGCAAAGCTGCCAGTTAAGATCACACTGGAAGATTGTTGGAGTTTTTGCTGTTATTACTGGATATTAAACTTGCATTTTGTTATTATTATTTCTATTCATTATTAAACTAAAATGCTACCATACAGCATGTTCGAGTGTGGCTCTATCCTTGTGCTGTCCCACACTTTCTGCGTAAGTACTTAGAGAGTTACATAGCACAGTTTTCAGAAGGGCTCAAGGGTTGCTACAGAAGGGATTTCAGCAGCTACACTTTGGTTTCTAAAATTAAAATCATCAATGAAGTGGGAGGTGTCTGGAGTTTGTAATTTCAGTCTCCCCTTCTCCAGGCTGAACACACCGAGTTACCTCAGCTGCTCCTCATGTGGGTAAGGACTTTTCTAAACTCAGAGGAGGGTTTTTGTCCCACTAGAACCCTGTAATTTTTCATCTGTACACATTAATAAATTTTAGGACTCTCTGTGCAACTACTGTTTTGTCCTTTCTTTCATGAACATTCCCTGTCAAAGTATTTTTACTGCTGGTAGCACCTTAAATCTTTCTCATCTTTCTGCTCATAATCCCTGATGCTGTTGTGAACTCCCACTGGTTGCTTCAGCCAGCAAAACCTGTATTCCTTAAATTCTTATTCACCATCTTCTACACTGGAAAATGAAGAAAGTGTAGATATATGTTGCACTTACCAAAGTTCAGTACAAATTATGACCGAAACACTGTTCCACTGTTCTAGAGTCAACTTCCTTCCTCCACCAAAAAACCCCAACCCCAACCCAACCCAAATAACAGAACAAGGCAAAACTTGTCTTTAAAAACTTGCATCTCTAGCTCTTACAAGGTTAATTTTATTAGTAGATAGATTTCCATAGTTAATATATTATAATTTTTGAAAATCTGATGCTCTCAAAAAGTAGAAAATTAATTAAAAATTTACAAATATCAGTAAGGACATTTGCTGTACTTCTATTTAGAATAATTTGGGTTTGAAGTTTTCTTGTTTAGCATTTTCAGAATCCCATGAGATACGTACCTGCATTCCCTCCAGGTCACTCATTCTCAAATGTTACTTAATGATGTGTCTAATAAATGAATAATAATAAAGGTATGAAAAGGTCTAAGTATATACTTTGAAACACAGGTTTTTAAAACATAAACCATAGTATTGTTATTTTAAAAGATTGCTTTTTCAGACAATGATAATGGGTATAAGTTCTTAATAGGTTTTGACATTAAAAATAGAAAAAATTATATAAACTAATACTATGAACGAAATTGTAGATTTTAAAATTAAACACTTGACAGCATCTTTTTTTTAGGATGTTCCTATCCCAGATAGGCCCTGATCCTGAAAAAAGCCAACTTATGCCATAATTATGCAAGTGGACTTGTAAACCCAGACTCCAGAAAATTAATATTGTGCTATTTTGCAGGGGTTTGGCCCCAAATGATAGAACTTTGATAGAATTTTCTTGTTTAAATAGATCTATGAGAATGTCTGCTTTCTTCTTCCTATAAATTAGAAATTTAAGCTTGCAGATCTGGGGAAGAGAAGCCAAGCTATTCTTGTCTAGTCTGAGTCATAGCCAAAGGAGAGACTGGGATCAAAGTATTTGGATTTGAACCTTAGCTGTATGGATTGGGGGGTGCATGTGTGTGTATGTGCATGTATTTATATTTATACATTGCAGGAGTCCAGATGTGTGATTTAATCTCTTCATGCATTGTATGACTTTATTTGCAGTCCACAAGTCATCTGAATGATGAGCTGAGAATTTATTTAGATATTGAAATAAATTCTAAGCCTCAGTGGTTTTTTCTGCATCTACCGAAAATATGTGAAAGCCACAGTGGCTGATACTTACATAGAATTTAAACACGCAAAGGATGAAATGCTACTAGTTTGTGGTGCAAATTTGATCTAAAAGATGCTTATTTTTCCCCATAATTGCTAAATCTATACTATATTTCATGAACCACAAGTAAAAAGGTGAAAGGCTGGAATATTTTTTGAAATACAGTGCTACTAATTTTTAATGCAGAGCAAAGAGAATTGGTAGGAGAAAAGAGTATTTTGTTGTTGTTTCTTCAAAAGTAAACATTATGAACACTGTAGAATTTCTACTATTTAGCTTACATTCTTCATTTGGGCACTTAAAGATTCATAATTTAATTAAAAGGATATAGTAAAATTCAGTCATTTTTTGGTCCTTATATTTATAAACTTTGATCCATATCTAAAGTTCTAAAAATATTGAGTGCTATTCCACCCACCGCTCCCCTCAACCCTGAATGTAAATTGACCCACCATACATTTTAAGGTCAAGCTTGGAGTTCAATTTAAATTTTAGCACATTCAAACTTCTTGAAAATATAAGTTTCATTCAAATAGGAGTTTTTTCACTGCACACAGAGCTCTAATCAAAAGTAGAGCTGTATAGAATGGTTTAAATTTAATCCAAATCTCAGTGAATTTCATGAATCTGACTATTCAAGCTTTACATGACTGGGCTCATAAATGTTATTTCTGCTTTTATGCATGATAGGTTGCGGGTTGCTGCTGCTTCTGGGCTTCACAACAAATGCCACAAGCCAGAGTTCATCTCTGCCTTCATGCATTTTTCATTGCTCCAGCTAAAAAGTAAAACTGTACTGATTGATAATAGCTAATGAATGTGTAAGCTGTTAGTGAATGTTTTCCACAGGTTACTAGTTTGGGTCACAGGCAGTTGAACTGGATAACTGATTATCCATAAGGATCACATTAGTGTACTAAAGAATATGTTAAATACCCAAGAGGGAAAAAAAAAAAAAGAAAGAAAAAAAAAACAGGGAAAAAATTATGATATTCATTATCTTGCGCATTTGTGGTATCCCTGAACATTCTAAGAAACAGTATTTTACACCTTTTCTTATTTGTGAATATTTCCTATGGTTTCTTCTTTGAGGGGTAAAAATATAGTGGAGTGCCTATTCTAAATGCATTTCATATTGAGCAATTAGCATTTTAGTCTAAATGATACCTTTTCTCCCCATTAATTTCTGTCAATAGTGCCAAAATTCTTCACACACTCAAGGTGTGTGGAGTTCCCTTTATGAAAACTGACAAATTTGGCCAGAACTGAGTGATCATGCATTCCTATAGATAATTTCTTTGTCGAGTTGCCTTTGTACAATGAATACAATATCCTTTTTCTTCCTGCTGATATTTAATGACTTACTTTCTCACGGTAGCAGGTTAAATGTTTTCTCCTCATGACAGGAAGAAAGTTTCTCATTTCACAGATGGTGCCTTCGTAAGCAAGTATCCATTGGAAGGTTTTAGGTTAGCAGTTACATTCATAATAGGAAAATATCTGAAGGAACAGAGTGCTAGAATAGGTGTAAGATATATTCACTAGAAATATGGACAGACTTTTTGAGAAATGGTTAGCCAAAATTGTCATGTAAATGTGCACCAAATAAAGCAGTTTAAGCTCTTCAAAAGCAATTATTTCTGCAAGCAAACTCAGAACATCACATCATCACTTACTTTTGGAACTACACAATTCAAGTATTTGTAAAGTTAGGCATTGCAGGTAGAACACTCTGTTCTTATTTTCCAGACTTCAGTGACAGCTTCAGTGTTGGAGAGTCAGATGGGGGAAACACAGTGACTTACTCCATTTGAACCATAATATACAACATCTCTCATTCTGTGTTAGGACACAATACTTGACTGGTGTAGAGAGCTGGAGGCCACATCACAGCTTCATACAATGATCTTGGTCTCACTTCAGATTAGGAATGCTATATCACCATCATCAATCATCATCATGATTGGTGATTGGTGACAGTTGCAAAATCCAATAAAAAACAGAAGGCAGGTGTGCTGGTTTAAAAGTGAACCAGCAGGAGAAATGAATCCAACTCAAAAGAATTTAGAAGTCAGAACTACAATTTAATAAAAAGATCACAATAGGTACATTGATACAAAGGAAAATTGGTTTCAGCCCTCAAAACCCAGTTGTACAACCCAGCCCCCTGGGGCACAAACAGAATGGTGCTCACCAGCCCCTGTGCTGAGCACTACATGGTCCCCCTGAGTCCAAAGCAAAAAGAAAAAGGAAAACCTGTTTTCCTTCCAGAAGGTTGGTGGTCGCAGTCTGGTCGAGAGTGGTAGCAGTTGGAGTCCTGTTGAGGTTCTGGTCCTCATCTCAGTCTGACGAGTGAGTGAGTGCCCCAAGTCCCAAAACCCCAAGCTTATATATGCTTGGGTTCAGATGGGAACACCCAGTACCTCCCCCAGGGTGAGGGTTTTCACAATGGGCAATTTACTCAGTGAGTCACAGGATATTTTGGTCTACTTGATGGCCCATTAGCAGACATGACCCCTCAGGTTGGGTGTGAAGGTGTTAATGACTCCTGAGGGGAGTTATCACACCTGAATCATTGGTGTGAAGACAGGGAACCCTCTTATCTCTGTTTTCTCATGCACCCAGTTCATAGCCTGAGGTGTCAGGTGTGTCCTGGGCAGCTATTGCAAACAATGCATCATTAACAGTTTATGATAAATGGTAGAGAGGGTATGGAATACACAGTTCCAGCTTCACCCACACAGTGATAAACTGGTCCCAGCCACCATAGCTAGGACAGCAAGTTATTGCCTAAATATTTACCTGATATCAATTAATCAACAGACACTGTTAACTTAGAAAACAAAGATCTCTACTTTAGCATGTTCATCTCATACCTCGTTTCAGTTCCCTTTGCCATGTTAGAATTGTCTTTCACGTAGTAAATGTGCCTAAATAGTTAGATGACAGTCCTCCTTTTCTTCTCAGTTTCACAAGGCCCTGGAAGAACTTGCTTTGGAACTACTATCACCCAGCCTTTTGTAGAGGTCTGCAGGGAAAGGTCATGGTAGCAAAACAAAATTTTACTACCACCAGAAAAATTATGAGGGAGGGACAAGCTCTTGTTCTGCTATCACTGTGAAAACCTTTTGCTGAATATCCAATAAATTACTGTGAATTTTAAAACTTTAAATTTTCTTAAATATTTTTAAAAGATATTTGTGCACTTTTATGTCACTTTGAATTACCTCAGATCAATGCTTACCAAAGACACATACGATGAGGTAGCTAAAATATTACAACTATTTTAGAATAATATTCCACTGAGAGCTATACTTACACTACAAATCTACTTATAGACAGGAACTCGGTGCAAAAGAAGTGCATCAACAGGCTCCTATATCTCTCCAATGCCTGATTTCAAGTGGGTTGTTGAACAAAGGTAGTCTCTGCTACACACAATGTTTAGAGCTCTCTAAAAAGAGAACTGTAAGCTCTATATGTGTGTACCATAGGTCTGCAGGAGGAGCAGTGCACACATCGGTTCTGATTTTAATTAACTAAATCAAATGACTGTCAAGCATTTGGAGTGATTTTGGAGTGGAGCTTCTGATTTTGTTTTCCCCAAAGCTGTAGTTTACATATTGCAAAACTGGCCCCAAAACTGACTCAGTATGTGATTGATAGAAAAAAAAATTCAGGAAATTCACTTTCAAATCATGTTTCTGCTTCAACCCAACATCTCAAATATTAGCCAAGATTTGGAATCAAACAGAAAGTTAGTGCAAATTATATAGTATAGCTCTGAAAGGCACATTTGGTACACAAATTTGACCTTTGTCTTGAACTGCATTAACTTAGCATTATGTCAATGTCTTACAATATTTGAAGTGCGTAGCATGAAAATAAGGGGTACTTTGCTTCTATGGTTTGATACTTTTTCACCAAAACAAACAAGAGTTAGTGAGAAGAAAAGCACAGTTCATTTTTTGTTCATTTACAGGCTTTGACTCTTAAACCTATGAACTCCTTTACCTCCAACATTATAATTATGAATAATCTAGAATGATTTGGATCAATTGAAGATTCATAGCCAGGGAGTATGAAGAATCTTCTGGAGCAACTGAAATTTTGTCTCTGTAATTGAAAAAACACCCCAATATCCTGAGGTATATCAAGCTGTCACGTCATGAAGGCTATGGGGCTTAATGTTTTAAACTCGAGTTAAATCTACTCAAGACAGGTTTATAAATGTTTCTGGAAGATTTTCTACCTTTGATCTTTTAAGTTCTTGACGTGTTTTAGGCAGAATAATTGAATGCTTAAAACCTGTGGAGGACAACTAATGAAGCAGGCATTTTATTCACCCTAAATGTCTGGATTGAAATACGGAAAGAATTTAGTAATCTGGTGTAAGCAGACAGGAGGAGCTTTCAGATCTTTCCAGTAGTACTGACTTTACCAGAAAGTAGAATATCAAACAAGAGTTTGTATTAATGGCCTGTTTAATCAGTTGATACCTTTTTGGATACAGCTGGAGTTGTGTGGAAAACAGACCTGCTCTTCTTCACAAACAGATTAGTAAAGTTACTACTGAAATGCTAGCTGACTCTCCTGACTTTTCCATTACCATTTCTAAGCACATTAGTAAAGAGCAACTGAATAAAATCACTATAATGAGCTGACTCAATAAGGATTATGGACTGCAAGGGAGAACAAAGGATAGAATTATTGATACACAGAAAGAAGTAAATCTCAGAAAGGTCTGCGGATTCAGAGCATTGAAAAGGTGATATAAGTTTTTCCTCTTGTTAAACATGAGCAATAGGTTCATTGATAAAAAATAAAGAGCAGAGTTCTGTGCTGTCTGCCAGACAGCAGTTTTATATCTGAGAGCAATTCTGAAGAAAGAAAGCAACAAACTTCTGCAGATGCCACAGATCAAGAATGGCTGTGCCAGCATTCAGAAGATTCTTAAACAAATGGTAGATCAGGTGGTCTTTGAAATCATAATAAAGGTTAAAAATTGTTTTGAATAAACAATTTATGGAATGTTTTGAAATGTTCTGAGATGCATTCCCAGAAAAGTAACTTATCTGGCTGAAGTAGACTGTGCTACTTGGGATTATATTCTCTGATTAGACAATCACTTGTTTATAAACTTTTATTTAAATTAAGACATGGAGAAGAGTAAGATGAAAAATAGTTTATATTCTACACCAGAATTTGGATCACACAAGGGCAAGCCTAATACCTGAAATGCCTCTGTTGTTACAGACCAATAAAGGATAGATTGATGGTCAGAAGAAATGAAAATAGTATTGGTGAGAGCAATAGTCAGGAAAATTAAAAAATTGATGATAAGTGGCCTAATGATTATTGATGGATGATGTCAAATTGTTTCTGTGAAAGTGTTTGGAAATAAATGTGTGTTGAGATTTTTTCACATAGGACATGGAATCTGACTATATAATAAAACATCTCTAGTTTTATGGAAATATTTGTAGTCCTACAATTGACTATTGCCTCTTGAGTTTCCTTGGATTGCATCCTGTGAACATGCTTTAAATATGCACTGGTTTGACCATGGAATCACAAAATAATTCAAATTAAAAGGGACCTCAAGAGGTAATCTAGTCCAAATTCCTGCCCAGCAGGAGCGTCAGAAGAGTCAGCAATGAGATCAGATCAGCTTGCTCAGGACTGCATCGGCTGTGTCTCCAAGGCCGAAGATCCTCCCTGTTCCACTAGTTGGCTATCCTTATATCCAGTAGGAATCCCTCATGTTTCAGTTTAAGTCCATTGGTGGTCAACAAAAGTACTTAACACAGCAATCTGAAGATAAATAGAAGATATTAAAAAATTGAAAGGATTAGTCAAAACTACAGACTAGAAAATCACGGAGCAAGTAATCCTGGAACACATTTC
The DNA here is from genome assembly GCA_013396735.1 of Grallaria varia. Classification (NCBI taxonomy): domain Eukaryota; kingdom Metazoa; phylum Chordata; class Aves; order Passeriformes; family Formicariidae; genus Grallaria; species Grallaria varia. Next base: position 115,437 of record VWZG01012177.1, read on the forward strand.
TGCTCAGAAAAAGGAGAAAAAGGTAACTGGGAATTATCACCATGGATTTGTCAAGGATAAATCTTGTCTGATCAGTCTCACTGACTTCTTTGAAAAAATTATGTGGTGAAGGATAACTCTGGGTGTCATTTATGATGACTTTAGCAAGACTTTTGATACTCTATTACCACAATGTTTTATAGACAAGACCTAAGGATCAGGGTAAAAACCTCATTGCATGGTAAGGCACTTTCTGTAGTGTCTAGTGCATTGTACTCTACCTGTGTGCTGGTAACAAAGAGAATTCTGCAAGAGTCTATCATAGGACATGTCCTCTTTCCCATCTTTATGAGTGATCTGGACAAGGCAATGAACTTCTTGCACACAAAGTTGGAAGATTACGTTAAATGGGACTAGAGGGGGACCTCTTTTGAGCAGGAGGTTAGATGACCCCCTGAGATTCCTTTTAAACTCAATTATTCAACAATTTTGTGGTTCTATGCTTGAGTCAAATTCACTTTGAGGAAGTCTGTAAAATTAAGCTTTATTGAGAACTGTGAAAGGTCTGCTAGAGAAGCTTGGGATTGTACTTGGATTTGGATAGAAATCTGCAATGCAATTAGTGAAAGCATTACTAACAGACACTTTCTGGATGGTCTTCACTGACTTCAGGGGTCTTGCACAGGCTTCAGATATTTCATAATGTGAAATTTCTACACAGGAGAGTTATTGAATAAAGACATTCATATCCTTTGCCATTAATATCTCTGTAACAAGAAATTTAATTCTATAAATAGGTCTTTGCAGTATTACTGAGCTCAATTCAGAAGAAAGGATAAACAAAAGATATTAATAACTGAGGTTTATGATTTTAGAAGTGTGAAGTAAGAAATCAGAGTACTGGTACACGAACTGAAATTACCTGAATATTTAGAGACTTGAGTAAGGAAGAGGTTTGAAATTTCCATAAAGACAAATGTGCAAAAATGTCTGGAGTTTCAGTCAATAGGGGGAATTCTTTGTAGAAAGAATTCTAAAATATAGACACAACTCAGGACACTTGCATTAGTAAATAAGTCTTGAAATGTCAGAAAAAATTGACTAATCAGTAAAGAAAACTAAATTTTGGGCATGGGGGGGTAGGAAAGAGAGAAGAGTCAGAAGCAGAATTTATTTTGGTATTGAAAATAAAGTTAAAGATAAGTTTCATAGATACTTCATGAGAAAACTAAGGCTTCTGTGCAGTAAGAATGAGGTAGGCATTAAAACAAGAGGTCAAGTAGATTTTTAAGTATACCAAATTGGAATTGGAATATATAAATGTAAGAGACTGAAAATTTATATATATATCTATATCTATATCTCTTTTTTTTTAAACTAAGGGAAGAAGTCAACTGGTCTATCAGCTTGACTGAAACAGTGTGGAAAATATCAGAACATATTTTGAAGGAAAGTATAGTAATACATAGAGGTAAATGGAAAATGAGAGAAAAAGAAATATACATTAAGAGAAGGCAGATTGTTCTGGATTATTTTTTCTTTCACTGGTGAAAAAATTATCTTTCTATGCTAGAAAAATGTGACAGATTTCATATAACAAACATGTAAGTAAAGCTCAGATATTCTCCTGGAGAAAAAATATTAACTGAGAATCATAGAGACAATCTGATATAATGCCGAATGAGAACTTGCTAATAAACATGATAGAGATGACGACTAAATCCTAAAATGACCAATCAACTGGCTAACAGGTAAACCAGACTGTCCTGGAAAGGGAAATAGTGGTCTGGCACAAAGATGTTTGTGAATGTTTTCATTAATGAAGTCAGTGCTAAAAATTAGGCTGTGATGATGAAAATTCTTCTGACATAACATATGGTGATGTTATCAAAAGGAAAAAGAACACACTATAGAAAGAAATAGAGTGTTTCTGCATCACCATTTTATTTCAGGGAAGCAGGGAGCTTGTCCGTACTTACTGAGCTGTGGTTCAGCTGGAAGATGTTTCCTGGAGTATCAGGAAAGGTACCCAATGCTCTTTAGTCACAAGTGGCTTCACTGTACCAGAGTAATGCACACCAAAATTTATAAAAAACAATACCCTGAAATGTGTGGACATCAAGTCCTTAGCACCAACTGTTGCACTCTACAGGTCCACCCCTACTAATCCACACTGTTCACACTGTCACACTAGCCAAGTTGGAACTAAAGTCCCTGACGTGTCTTGGGTGGACAGTGGTGTCTGAGCACCAAACCTTTGTGACACAAATCCACTCCTACTTGCAGGTGTACTTTCTAAAGTAGATGCAGCCTTTGAAACACTCAGAGCTGGAGTAGCAGAGGTTTACATTGTAAAATGGAGATTTATCAGTGGGCAAACACTTGGAAGTAGAAACTTTGGTTATATTATTTCATCACGGAATAGTATAAACAATTAAGTGATATGATCATGGAAAAACGTATGTGTGTGTCAACGTATTTCCTACATTGATATGTAAAACAAAATAATGTATTATTAATGCCTTTGCAATAGAAGCTGAACAACATATTTTCCAAAACTAAAAATCCTTTAAATGTTAGTTTTTTGTTGCCATTTTTCTTTTTTTTTTTTTCACTTGAAACATCTGATTTTCAAACAATAGTTCCTCTTCAGGTTAAAGATTTGCAGTGTCTTAACTTGAGAAAGCAAAATTAAGGTTGTCAGAATCATCTTATTTCCTTTCTTTGACACAAATTACAAATAGTTTAAATAAGCAGAATAAAACCCCATTGTATACAGTTTTATCTTTCTGTTGTATACTGGTAAAATAATATCGAAATAGCTCCATTTTAATATATGTGTAATGGTCTCGCTGTGGATCATCTGTTATTGAGGGGTTGGAATCTATCAGCTCTCTCTGATCTATATTTGTCAGTATGGATGAAAAAAAGTTTGTGTGACAAGTGAAATTTACGATGTATTTTTATATATTTGGTAATGCAAAATAATATATTTACGCTAATTATCACATTGTGCATGTGGGTTTTTTCATTTGTAACACAGTATTTATTTCTAATACATTTATATACCTTGCAAGAAACTAGTTTTATGATAAATCTTCTTTCAATCTATTACTTGATTTATAAAGTAAACTATTAGGAACCCTAAGGAACACTTGTTTTAAAACTTTATTACCGAGTATTGTGCAAATTAGGGAAAGCATAACTACTGGGAATTGTGGGAAAAGTGATGTTTCAATCTTAATGAATGCTGTCTGAAAGTTACCTCTTGAAGAAGTTCAACACTGGGTCAAGTTTTTGGTTTGATCCTGATGCAAACATTTCAATTTTTCAATCTTTCTGTTTCAGGTGGAAGCAGGTTACTTTCACTTCTTCTGTTATTGGTTGCTTTTGTATAAAATCTGGTGTTGAACTGGCTGCTCTCACTTTGGGTATTTTGAAATTTGTGTCTACTTTCTGACTTTTTGTACAAATATGTGTGCTGTCCTTTCAGTGAGTGTATAACCAAGTATGTGGAGTGTCATGCTCTGTGGAGAGGCAGAGTTGGCTCATCCCATTATTGGTCATGAAATACTGCACAGACATTTTGGTAGTGGTTATTTTTGAAGACGAACATTTTCAGGTTCTGTTCTGTAAGCCCATTTCTTTGTTTTCCAGATACGATATTAGTAAATGTCATGGAAATTTCACTACATGTGAAGAGAAAATGTTCTTGAGTCAAATTATTCCACAGTATCTGCTAATTATTAATGGCTTGCCTGTGCATTGAGACAGGTACTTTTTTCAAGTTCTGGATGCATCTGCTTCCTTCCAAAAATAGTAGTACAATGATGTTCCAAGAAAACCTCCATGCCCCATTATGAGCTCTATTCATGTTGTATCACTCAGTGCTAATTACCAGGTGTTTCTTTAGGCCCTCATCTTTTAAAGATGTGATCATCTGCTCCATCTTATTGTGGTGGGTTCACCGTG
>VWZG01012178.1:0-14048 GCA_013396735.1 Grallaria varia
TTATTGAATATTTAGCTATATAATTGTAACTATTTAGCTGCATAATAAATGTTCACACCATCCACTCTGAACTTCTGAGTTTGTCAGCAACTAAAATATTCTTTGATGTTGGTTGTTGGGGTTTTTTTTTTAAACTGTCAATAATAAAAAATTTTACTTCCAATGTCAACTTTGCTGCCTATCATAGGTAATTCATGAAACATACCTATTGATCTGTTCAGCCAGTCAGCAGGAATATTGAGGAAGATTTTTTCCATCAACTCAGACACCACATGAACATAAATTTCACATCCTTCATCTTCTACAGTCATCAAAGCAGGTCTAGAACAGAAAACAGAAGTCTTTTGTAAGATAGCTGCTATGTTTCGGGTTTTTTATTGAAGCTAAATTTGTGAAAGGAATACAATTTAATATTACTCTGAAACATAATACCAAGAACTAGAAAAACAAGAAAATCTCTATGCACTCAGTCTATCAAATCTGTAGCACTGGAATGGGTTTGAGGTATTTACACTGAATTTATTTTAAAATAACATGTACAGTAAGCCTTACTTTCAGAGAACTGCTGAAAAAAAATGCTGTATCACTTGTCTTTCCTGGAAGACAATGAGAACTGCACCATTATGAAATTACTACTATTTATGGCTCTGAACTCTAAGCATAAAAGTTAATATGTAAGTATATGTACTCACAAATATACAACGGGGACACAACATATTGAAATTCAAAGAAGGGAGATGAGTTCAGGTGTATCACTTGAAACTGTATCATCTGTATCAACATCACCCAATATTATCTTAGTACATCACTTTATAGCCACATAATACCAAAGTACATCTCCTGTACTATGACAACTACGAAATGTTTTCACAAACCACAAAACAAATAAAAAATCCCTCAATGGAAATGTCACCAAGGTGATGCATTCTTACTAATCTAATCAGTGCAAAATTTCAGTGCAAAAATAACAGGCTTTTCTCTGAAAAAGTTGGGCATGTAAGTTCCATAACAAGATGTGTTCACATGCTGAGAGTACAAACATCAGAAATCTTTATAATTTTTCTACCAACTTTTGTGGAGGAGAAATTCAAGGTCCTTCAGACCCACAAAGAGGTTATAATCCTATGCAAGAGTGGGGGGACCTTTTCAGTTGAGAAAAAACCCTCTTCACACTTAATACTCCCTCACAGGAAAATAAAAAGCATATAAACTTAGAGATGCAAGACTATTTTGCATAGCGGAAAAAGACTAAGCCACTACCTTGTTAGATAAATAGGATATTAGTGTTTAAGTCAGCTAGTATTAAACTCACTATGAGAGAGTTTAGAAAGAATTTGAGAAAGAATTTAGATAAAAAATTTACATATTCTAGAATTCTATTACATACATGATTGCCTCAATTAACATTCTCTAGCTACATCTTTCAAGTCACTATGATACATTTCAAAAGCTCAAGATCAGTTTAAGAATGGGACAATTATTTAATAACGATGTTCCTACACAAACTGGATCCGTTTAGTTTATTTTCTCCAAGTGTGAATATACACGTCTCACAGTGCCATCTGGTGATAACTTAGTATCTCTGCTCTCTGAGAATGCTGATCGAAAACATTTATCAATGTTATTTCTGCAAGGGTAAAACTGATTCATCAGTTGAAAAATATGATTCTGCATTCACATGATTTCAAACTTAGGCTGGAACAAGACCCTTGAGGAATTTTCCTTTGGTCCTCAAGCTTCTATTCCATCTTAGCTTTATCTGACACAGTACTGGGTAAGCATAAGTCCTGTATGACACAGTAGCCAAAGAAATTACAAAGTTAGATTTAAACTAAGAATATAATGTGTAAATAATGGCAATATAATGCAGCAATTCAATTAAAACTCCTTGAAAATTCATTAGAAAGACAGGGATAGCTAACCACACCCTAAATAAAGAATTTTAGATATGGAGGAAGTTAAAAATGGAGAAAGTTGAAGTTTACTTCCCTAATAATACACAATATTTTGGCTTTATTTTGTTTACCTGTAGAATGTTTTTACTTTGTTGAATGGCAAACACCTAATACATTGCTTGTAGATCCTGTTCTCATCTGCCTGTAGTTCCAAACCGCATTTGGCACAACCTGAATATGTAATCATAGGCAGAGAAACCAAAACATGCTCCAGTGAAGTGTCAGCAGAGAAGATGAGTTGTTTGTACTGACCAGTTGAAATGGTAAACTTCAGTTCTAAGATATGGGCTTTCATTTGAATCACTCCTACAGAAACAACAAGTTCAATCAAATCTGAATTCAGTTTTATTTATAACTGAAAGCAAAAGCAAGGGTTACAGCTGATTCAAGCCCGAAATAATTATCAATAAAAATTTCTCGGTTTTTTTTCCCTTTTAGTAAAACAGGTTCACATTTTTAGAGATATTTTATGCAGGAAAGAATCACTGTGGTTAAATATTGTTGTAAAATGTATGCAAGTACTACATCCTCAGGTATTATTGTGGTATACACCACTACAGAAGAGCCCAAGTAAGACAATACAATTGTGCAAATAGTTTCCAAGAGATTTTCCTCTCATTAAACCAGAGACACTAAAAAGCATAGCTTTTTATTGTTCAACGTTTTTCACTCTTTATATATAAACTAGAGTTAAACACTGCAATACCAATTTTAGTCACTTCCTAGAATTTAACGCCATCCCTAGCAATCTTTTAGGTTTATCTGGGAGAGGGTGATGGTGTAAAATGGGTTTTTGTACAAAGTTTTCAATAGCAGTAGGTATTTGACTCTCAATTTAGAGAGTTCCATTTTTGGAGAAATACTATTAGACAAACTTTCAGTGATTAATCACATCATTACTAGTTGGTGCGGACAACTGAAGTCAGCATTTCTCCCTTCGTTCCAAAGCTGTCTTTGTATGTACCACATACCCCAGCCATCACACCACTGGGCCCATGAGATGAAGGCTGCATCAGTTTGGCTGAGTATCAAGCAGCAGCTCCCAGAATAAATTCAGACTCCCAGACCTCTGCTACCTTAAAAAATAACCATTTTACTTCATGAACAAAACATCTATTTTGCTTAGCTATGCTGGGCACAACACACATGACAGAACTATGGATAACACTTACCTGAGCATTTTTCCTCCAAGTGTGCCGAAAGCTTTGTCAGCTGCATGAGGGATGTTTGGCTTTTCTGAAACTTTTCTTTAAATTCAATTGCCCTCTTGTCATCATCAAACAAGCACTCACAGGATGACCATGGAGTTGTGTGCAGTTCCAAGTCACCTGAGACAGAACTACGTTGGACCAGAAGGTATTTGAAGTCCCATATGTGATCTACAGAACAAAAACAGCAAACAGAATAGGTTACTTTCTTATACTGAGGCTAATTTATAGCAAGCCAAGGTGACTTATAACACTGAGTAACAAATCAGCAAGACATTCTCATATGGTCAGCTCTGGCAACTTGATTTCAAGTCCAACGACATGTAGAGTTTTTCCTTTCCCTATAAACTTTGCACGAGTCCTCCCACAATGGAAATGTCATTTCACCTTTACCAAATTCAGGTTTCAAGACAAATCAACCCCTTGAAAAAGAAACCAGTTCTAGAAGCTGTTGTCAGCTCTAATAAGGAAATGTTGGCAATGTGTCAAAGAAAAAAATCTTCATGTTATTAATCGACTTCCATCTTCAATATCTCCCTGTTTTTTAATCTTCTATCTCCACAATGCTCTAATTTAGAAATAGCAATTAATTTCTTCGTTCACTCTGTAATGAAGAAAAATAATTTTAAAATGGAGTTTACAGAAGAGCAACATATTTTGTGTTGTCCTTCACTTTGTTATAAGAATCTGGTATCCACCTACCAATCAAGTCTGATAACCATTTAGGCACATCTCATGTAATTGCTCAAGCTGAAAGTTGCAGACAAAATAATAGTTTTTGGAAGAAAGGTTAGAAAAATGCAGATTTTTTTTTTTTTTTAAGTTTATTCAAGTGCTGCTATAGGTATTAGCGTCTTTTACCATTTTCCTATTTTGGATTAGCCTAATATTTGGTGGCAATGTGCTAAAACTGCAAGCTCATGAAAAATCTGCTGTCAGATGCAGTGTACTACAGTAAAATATTTTTAAAAATTATCTGAGCATTAGTCTACTTCGATGTACCTCATAGCTAACTAGAGGTCTTGCAGCTCCCCCAGAGCTGAGAATGCTTCAGTCCAGAGGAAGGTTCAGGCAGTAACACTACAGCAACACTGAGCGAATATCTAAACAGGAAGAAACAAAAGGACACTTGGCAAGAGAGGATATATGGAAATAGGGGACAGAGTCTAACTAGGGAACAAGATTTGGCTGATATCTCAATTAAACTTATTATTCAGATCTTCAGTGTTTCCCTGTTGACTAAAAACTTACCACAAACTTGAGTAAACTATAAGTAATCAGGTTCACAGAAGTGTATTTAGTGAAATACATCTTTATTTTTTGGTAGTCCAAACCAGGTGAATGTAAAGCACGAACTGCATGTCTGATGACTGTGTACTGGAAGTCCAGACTGATTTTTAGCAAGAGATGGAAAATAAAGGATTTTTAGATGCTCTAGAACTCTATAGTCTTACACACTTGAAGTATGTAGACAATTGAAAAATTACAAGCCTCCCTATCTTTGCCAACAAGACTGCTCCTACAACCAGTAAACACATACCAGAGCCTTGGTACAACTCCTCCCAAGGAGGCTGTGGACATTGTGGCTTTCCTGTAGCCCACTCACACTATTTAGCTGCTGTGCTGTGTACACTTTAGTATCCTGGGAATTTATCTGTTTGGCTACCTTACCGGAATCGAATGTTCATGGTTTGTTCATGATTAAGTATTTGAACAATTGAGAAATCAGTCTTATCTCAAATTTCAGATAAACATTTAATCATAAAAATGCCAACTGCCAGAAGCACAGAACACTAGCTGGAGAATAAGACACAAGGTTTACAAACACAAACAATATGACAGAGATCTACATGTTGTATTTCTGTGTTTCAAGCATCAGAGAATGATATATTGTTGTGTCTAATGAATTACTTCCGGTATCATCTTTTCACAGCTAAAAAAAAATTCAAATTCTGTATTTTGAAAAGTGTAATATTCTAGATGACTAAATTCTGTAAGATTTCTAAGTATGTAACAAACAGTACATACCTGCTAACACTCAAGTATGCACAAAAAGAAGAGCCATGTAGGCATTATGTACAGAAGTTACTGCTTGAATTGGACCATTTTCTTCAAGTAAGGTAAGTCTTGAAGTTAAAAGGATTTCTAGGAATGGAGATTACTTATAAATTGAAGTGAAACTGGCAGAATTCAGTGTCTATATTTAACAGGTAAAGATTCACCATGAAGTTGTTTAACCTTTATGGATTTTACCTTGTGCTATCTGAAAACTGGCTTTTTATGAAGACATATTCAGAGTTTCAAGTAATACACCACTTATTTCCTTAGAGTATTCATTGATCAGAAGTAGAAACTGAAGTTATCAATTTAATAAAAACCTAGTTTCACACATTTTAAAACAACAAAGCCAGAAATAAATCAAAATTTGGTAGTAATCATTGCTGAAACACAGGCTTTGTAATTACTGCCAGAGCTGCTTTCAGTCAGTTACAGCTAGACGCAACAGCGAGACCATTAGGATATAAAGCCTGACACTGCAGTAAGGTGGAAAGCAGAGAATGAACAGCAGAAGTAGGAAAAAAAGAGCAATTCATGCTAAACATGACAACTATAAGGAAGACCCAGCAAACCCGGTTACACAGTTAACTCTCGTGGCTTTTTATAGTCACCTAACTAGGCACTAGTGCATCTTGTATCTAGATATAAGTTTATAAATATTTATGTCTTCTCAGTCTTCAAAAGTAAGCGCATTCAAATCCTGTTGCTTGTGACACTGCTTCTAAACACAGGAGACATGTTAGAATTGGTATCAAATACGTTACCCTTCCACGAGGAGTATTTAAAGGTTGAATGGAAAAATGTTACCAGATGACTATTTTAAAGCATCACAAAAATCTTTTTGCAGTTCCCAAGAGGTACAAGGACTTTACCTTTTTTCCTTTGAAGTTGAGGGCACCAGGCAGCCCCTGCTCCCCACAGAACCATCCTGTAGTGTTGATCTCTGTTCTGTTCTACTGTTAGAATAATTTTTCTTAGGTAGCCACCTTTGTAGCTATAGACAGATTCTGAAAAAAATTGAAATTACACAACTTCTACAGTAAAATGCATGGAAGCACACAAACCTTACATGCTTCAGTATTAAGGTGAAATCATGTTGCTGTCCTATTTTATGGTACAATTGTAAGGAAGGAAGAATACACCCACAATTTCTTCATCTCAATTCTTCAGCAACATGAATGTTGTTCAAAGCAGTGAATAAAGTATACTAATTTACTTTTATCCACCTAAATACTCAGCAGCTGGACACTGCCCTTGGAAACAGCAGATATCTGAGCATCTTCCAGCTCCCAGTCACCCTGACTTGTATTGAGTAGAAAGAAATTGTACTCAGTTTCTCAGCAACTGACTGTCATAACTGGAAGTTAAAGTTCCTGTAACTTCTGTCGAACTAAAAGAAACATTTCTCTAGAAGTTTTCGCATAAAAGAAAACCACAGTCATGTACAAGGCACACGACAAGTATTAGTCACAGTACATATAAATCGAAACTATTAAGATCTCTACGGGACTCTTACCCAGGATAAAATAAAACTATAGTATTTTTCATAAACAATTTTTCAACAAGAGCTCTTGTATTAAATATCTGGCAGGTCTGAGACTTACATACTATAGCAATTATGAAGATTCCTACCTTCAAAATTCTCCATTTATGATAAATATACACGACATTGACAGTGTGGGCAGAAGTTCAAATCTTATAAGATGCTAGTGCAATATGATCAAATTTACGTGCAAAGCCTGAAGTCAAGCAATGAGAAATATTTTGCCTTGCAAAATTACTATTTAAGTTTCACCTAATGCAGAAGTTGAAGTGCAGCGCATGAACTTACCTGTTAATACAGCAATGTTGATAATTTTCAGGATTGAGTGCACCAATGTATTAGGCTGGAGCTGATCTAGCTGCATATACTGAATGCTGTCCAGACTCTGAACTTGTCTTTGTGGAATGTCTCTCAGGTGTGGAAATTCTGATGATATGTATGCCAATAAGCCACGGAGAACACGACCATGCACTACAGGATAAACTTACATGAAAAAAAAAAAAAAATCAAAGTGACATACTATTTTTTATGCTTAGAAGTAAAAAACTTACTGCTTAGAACATATTTATACTGATAAAATATAAACTGTTTCAGAATAACTTTAAGGCAAGATATCCTTGAGATTTTTACAATATTTTGAATTACACCAAAACTAGCAGAGAAATATTGCCTCTTAGCTTGGTCAAAATAGCTGTTCTTGACCATTAACCTCAGAATTTGCCTTAAAAAGTTGACAATAATGAACACCACAAAGACAGTAAGAGCAATGCAATCATGGTGATACTTCCACTGTATTTTCCCCTTAGTCTCCAACCCTCCATGGCCTGCAATGAATTACTTTCCCTGGATGGATCTACTCAATCTTTAAGCCTCTGAGGTTGTTGCAAAAAATTTGATCCTCATGAAATTTCATGTATCATATGGTCGAGTCCCAGGATAACTGCTCTTTCTTAAACTAAACTCAAAGAACTCGGTTTTTCAGAGTTCTGAGTGGTAACCACCACACTTTACCATTAGCTCCACGTGCCTATCTGAGGTCATCATGTTCACATATTGTCTATAGGTGTTCCTGTCATAATTTTCTATAGTGTTTTGTACCTCTCAGTTGCACATATTTCTACTTTACCCCATGTGTGAGGCATTGCCAACAAAACGGAACACTTCAAGTAGCTATTTTACTGTGATTTTCGTGGAAACTTAGGCACAATAATCTTACATTCTTCTGGATTGAGAGCCGAGCTGTTCCCCAGATTCAGTAACTGACTGGTAAAAGTAGATTGAAGCATGATTTCCCCACACCAAAGATTCTCATACATTACTATATCTGCAAGAAAAAAGCAACCTTATCAGTTAATGTATCAACAATATTGAAGTGTATCATTTTTCTTGAATATAGAACCATCGTGCATACAGGTGTGAAAGACAGTTTGAAAGAGAACTTGGAAATACAGTGGGGTTTTGTCTTTAATCTATCAACACCATTTACAATGAATTAATAAAATTTTCTCATTAGTTTGATGTAATTCTTAAATTCATTAGCCTCCTAGCAGGCACTGTTTAAGTGAAGTGGGTGACCGTGTTGGATAAATTATTATTGTACAAAATTTCAGAATGAGTAGTAAAGTACTAGGCTTACCCAGGAACTTTTTTGATGTATTTTGCAAAACGAATGTCTAAGCAGAAAAGAAAAACCACAACTTTTCTTAAAATTTGTAAAAATATCTACCTTTGCACTTACCTTTGAGCACTTAGAGAACTCTTAACAAAAAGAAATAGGCATCCTGAACTGCGGAAGTATTCAAACAATTTTATACTGTATAACTTTTTTGCATGTTGCCAAACCTAAATGGTCAGGTCACTAACAAGTTCTGAGCCACTCCAGCCCTAAATTAGGTGCAATATTGTTTTTGCAGTATTGCATTTGCTTACATGAGATGCGTTCCCTTAAAGAGAGGGTTTTGCTCCTGCTAGGTATTAAAGTGTACAGAGGATTTATCAGGAGGAGTCATTGTTAGCTGACATGTTATGAAAGAGGTAAACTACAAGCAGCATTTTATATTTCTGCAGCCTAGGTTGGTTACCAATTCACAACATGATCCATCTCAAGATGCTACTGCTACATTACAAAGTCCTTCACAGGAGGAAGACTATTTCTCATCTGAACACCACGTCAGAATTTTTTGGGCTACCTGCTGGTCCAATAGCAAAGAGTTACAAAGAAGTCTACAAATCAAATAACTAGCACATCCAGCTTGTAGTAGCACTTGTGCTTTTCAGGAACAACTGTTCTAAGACACTGACACCTTACAGAATACACCTGGCTACCCACAGCACAGCTGGAGTGTCAATGCACTGTGGGCAAACCTCAACAGGACAGTCAGTGTTCCACTGGCAGGATGACTGAGGTTCAAAGTGATGTTGGATGATAAAAGCGTCGTAAGAAAGATACTTACAAATGCTTAGCCATTGTTCCAAATTACTCATTACATACTCTTCTACTTTAAACAAGCATTTTAAAGATGCACATTTTAAAGAGGCAAATAGAAGAATTCTCACCTGTAAGCAGGACAATATCCCCAGGAAACACAGTGAGGGACCAAAATGCAGCACCTTGCCACAGCACCACTTTTCTCTCAGTTTCTGACTGGTCAATAACAACAATTGTTGCTACAGGAACTTTACATGAAGATTTTGGTCTAGTCTTTACTTGTATTTCTTTGATATGACAAGGATGTACTACTGTGACCAAAACATTGTACTTTTGATTTTTGCAGCAGCAATCCTTAAGTGATGATAGTTTCTTTTGAAGTTTCTTGAACTCTGTCATTCTCTCTTGATCCCCTCTTGTCCCAGGACCAGGTGGAGAAGAATTCAGTTTAGCCCTCTTGGATTCCAGCTGCCTTTTACATGCTGAGTGAAACAGATGAAAGGAATCTTCATATTTGCGGGGTCTTTTAGAAGAGTTCTTAGGAGAACAATCTACTTGAGAGCACAATAAGGGTTCAATATGGATTTCATTTACCAATTGCTCAGCAGGAGCATTAACTTCTTGGAACTTCCCTGTATTTTCCTGAGCACTTTCTTCTTGCTTTGTAGCTCCAAAACAAACACTTTTCCCATCATCCTCAGAACTGAAAAGATCAAGAGAACTTGCATCCTCTTTCTTATATTCATTTTCAGCCAAACTAGTACATGTTCCAACACCAGAATCAATTTGGCAGTGATCAGACTGCCTTTCTTCAGGTTTTTTGCCTGTTTCTATATCTGACAGGTTTATGATTCTTTCTGGCATCTCATTCCGATCCTGCGCAAGAACAGCCATCTGACTTGAAGCCACTATACTACGAAATTCAGTATCTGTTGACATGGCAAAGTCTGAACAATCATTTGGTTCTTTTGGTTTTGACTCCTGACTTTTTCGGAAAAATGTATCCAGATATTGACTCAGATGTTCGTGATGAATGCTTTTATGATCTGAATGAAGTCCCATAGACAGATTTATGCTGATCTGCTTTGTACTGGCAACCAAATCAGAAATGTCAGCGCTGTTAACTTCTGAACGACTGGCTTTGCTTTCAGAGAGGTCTGAACAGCAATCACGTGATGGTTTATCTTGTGCAGCTGATTCTGCAAAGTTCCGTGGGACGTGTCGGTCTGCAGCCTGATTTACCTTGGCAGGTGTGCGTCTACCTTTAGATATCTGACAGTCAGAGTAAGTTAAATTTTTGGTCTTTTTAGGTGTGCTGGTACAACTTACTGCCACAGGTGATGCAAGAGATGTCGCATATTCTTTTGGTGCCGTTAACCTCCCCTGTTCAGACTGCTGAGCGCTGTCGTCCCTCGTGGGAGCTGCTGTGACTATGGAGTTTCCTGCCTGGAACACCGAGGGGTCGGCAGCACCTTGGACTTTATCCATAAAACCACCGTGTGCATCACACCAACAGTGCAGTTCTCTCCACTTCTCAGCAGTAGGTGCTGAACTACTTTGCTCTGACACCTCCAGCGGGCTTGGAATGTTGGGTGCTCCCACAAAAACATGAATTTGTCTTTTTGACATTTTTGTCTGCTGTGTAAGTTTGACTTTAAGTAATGTGGTTTATGCAATAACCACAATAATAAATATTTGCAACTGCCAAAAAAAAATTGACTTTTTCTTAACAACTTTAAAAATGCCTAAAATTCAGGGGAGTATTTCATAGTTTAACTGGTAAAAACTCTACTTTACTTCTTAAAGCCTATACAAATAAATGTACAAAATCTAAAAAAAGGAAGTTACTTTAAAAATATTTAATATTTATTTCTTGTCCTAAACTTGCATAGAAAACTAAATTTACAATACTGCCTAGTTACTGATTCTGGTATTTGGAAACACATCATAGTGAAGTTAAAATTAAGTTTAGTTATTAAGCTATTTATCTTAATTTATTTTTGTTAATTAAACAGTCATATGTGAATTCATTATTTAATACCTGGTTTCAATTCATGTGAAACAAATGCCTGTAAGAAACTTTCATAGCACAGTCAGGAGATAATTTCATTTCCCAGAAAATTACAGTTTCAACTAAACAATTAAAAACACCAGAACCATTTAAAATTAAAGTTTGCTAGAAATGCAATATTTTACATGCTGTTCTAGCATGAAGCTACTGTATTAAGTGATTGTTTTAAGAAATTGAAGCTTTCAGGCTATTACTAATAAACTATAAGTATTTAATAAGCACTAAGAGGTCAGTGAAACTTGTGCAGGTGATTAAGAATTTGCTTTATTTCATTGATGTAGCATCACACTACTCAAGAAGTAGCTTTTCTAGCTACTTTAAAATAAGCCCACCTGACAGCACAAAAGACCTTTTATTTTTTTGAATTTCTGCTATATAAATATGCATATAATTTTAAAATATGCAGCTACAACTACAAGTGTTCATTAAAATGCTGACGTTTAGCTACACGTTTTGGGAGTGTTGTTGCTAATGGAAGTTGCTGCAATAGGCAATTCTGCAGATGCAGAGAACACCAGAAAAAAATTGAGAGCTAATCCAGCTGCAAAGAGAAGGAAAAGAGCATTGAAATAAATATAGCATTGAAAAATATGCAATTTTTTCATTTAGCACTTATTAAATTAGCAACCATTTTCCTAACAACTCCACTAGAGGTCAATAAATCTGCACATTCCTAGAGATCACTGTAACATGGAAAAACTATAAACATCCTGGAACACTGATCTCTGGTGTATTATTGATGTCACTGGAAAAGCAATATCCAACCACTAAAATTAGATATGGCAAAATTCAAAGAATGTACAAAACACAGTAACTGTTTTCACTTCAGTTTTATGCTCATTAAAAAAAAAAAAAGGTACTTAAAACATTAGAGCATCCAGATTTCTGCAATGTGCATTTAAATTTAGTCTCATAAGAATGTAACTTCTAAAGGACAATTCTCAAACCTGTGAAAGCTTTCAGTTATATGAAAAATGGCAATATACAAATAAGCAGAAAGACAATTTACAATACTAAAATAACGGTTCAGGTAAGGGAAAGACAAAGTAAAGTGATAGTGAGGTCAAACCCCTAAAGAAGGCGACCCAATACATGACAAAATAAAACCAAGTTCAGCAACAAATCCATGACAAACAGAAAATGTTTTTATTAGTTTAAATGAACCTCAGAAGTGTAACCCTAAGTGATGAGATTAAACAACTTCTTCCATTTAAAGATATCTAAGTCCACTGGTAACTTTTTCATTTGAGATTACCTTGGTTACAGCCCTGACAAATGGGCAGCTTTCTTATTTAGGTAAACTAGAGTATAACAGTATCAATGTCCCTTAATAAGGAGGTTCAAGTGAATAAAAGGTTCAAATGAATTACAAAATATATAACCCATTTCCAACTGGCCTTGCTACAGTTGAGCAGCCCTTTCATTTCACTTCCCGCCCTCACCAAGAGCAGAACACTGACCTGTCACAGGTATCCGATACCATCTTGTTCCAGTCTTGTTGCAAAAATACCCCAGCATTTGGGCATTAAGGTAGAAACCTCCCACTAAGTGAACTAAAATACGTTCAGGACAAAATCATTTGCTTACACCCTCTGAGTAAGCTTTTAACAGAGTTTTAAAATGTTTTCTTATAAGGAAACACTGAGATTTAACTCCATTGTCAATGAGCCCATTGAATACTTTAATTCTTGATGAGTTCTGAGGACACTGGAAGGGTAATTCAGTTGCTAAATAGTTAAGATAATTAGAACATTATGTTTAGGGACCAGCTTATAACCTGGAGTTGCAAGACCTTTCAAAGATTTGTAGTCATAGAAAAGTTGGTGCTTAAGACGCCATAATGTGAAGTACTTAGAATTAAAGTTTAAAAACTTTCCAGTGTCCTAGATTACTTTGTGTATAAAATGCAGGAATTCACATGCTGCACTGGAGCAAATTTCTGTACTTCATAGCTTAAATCCAGAAAAGAGTAACAAAGGAAAGCTTTTAGATAATCATATATTTCATAGGCTAAACGTACCATTTCAATACTTGAAGTTCAGTATAAAGGAAGATCCTACAAAGGCAGCTGTACTTCACTCTGCTTCCAGAGATATCCTGTATCATATTTCAAATGTATTCTTCCTATAATCAGGGTTGAACAATGAATTAATCACTTAAGGCTTGAAGGACAACTTCCACTGAAGAATCAAATAACAAGCACTGGGCTATTTGTAATTCTGTCTACTCTTCATATTAAAGTAATTGAAAATTATTTTACCTTTTTTTTTAATTCCCAAGCATGACTATATTGTTTTTAACCAAGAGCATTACCAATTTATGAAAGCAACGGAATGTAAATGTATCCTAATAGCCCTAGACTTTCTTCTCAGTATGTATATATATATATATATATATATATACACACACACATACACACTCAAAGTTTTTATGCAGAGTCTGAATTGAACAAAGCTGTTATTTTGGCATACTTGGGGTCTTCATAAAATCTCTTTACTAGTTTTATCCTTGAGACTCAACTTGATGAATTCATATATTAAGAGAAGACCCTTATGGTAAAAAAAGAGTTTTTTAAGGAGGAAAACAGAAGAAATGAGAAGATAAAGATTACAGCAGAATTATCTTTACTTTGATATTTTATGGATTAGTTTTGTCACTTGTTTACACTACAATATTTAGCATGAGTGTGAGAATCAGAACAGAGGAAAAAAGGAGATACATATACACATATATACACACACAGAGAGACACACACACACACACATATATATACATATATATATAT
>VWZG01012178.1:14383-32845 GCA_013396735.1 Grallaria varia
TAATTCTGTCTACTCTTCATATTAAAGTCATGGAAAATTATTTTACCTTTTTTTTTAATTCCCAAGCATGACTATATTGTTTTTAACCAAGAGCATTACCAATTTATGAAAGCAACGGAATGTAAATGTATCCTAATAGCCCTAGACTTTCTTCTCAGTATATATATATAAATATATCCAGCTAAGGGACTAAGGGTACATCACAGCATGAGAAGATTAATGAAAGAACAGACTATGAAAAATAAACGAAGAAAATTTTTAAGACAATTATCCAAATATTTTCTTTCATAAACACACCCTATACTTATGTAGCATTGACATGAAAAAGATGTATGATGAGTTAGTGGTGACTCGCTACAGTTACTAAAACACCATCTTTCCTACTGATCACAAAATAAACTCAGCACTGCCAAAATCTGCTACCATATACACATAGGGGCAAGTGATATCATTATGCAACTGAATTTCTCTGGAATAGATAAACTGAATTAATAATAGAAGGATATCTATGACAACTTCTAGTAGACTGCTGAATTTACTCCAGATGTGAGCCTCCACATAAACATGTTCTGAATAAATATCTGGCATGTAAGAACACACCTGAAACAGTATTGCATATAAAACATGTGAAATATTTTCTAATTGAGACATCAACAACATTTGGAAAAGAAAACACCTCTCAAAACAAAAATAATTTCTACATCTTGGTAGTTGTCCCATTATATAGTAATGTATCACCCTTCTTTTGGTTATTGTAATGTTTAAAGATTAGTAAGTTACACATAAATTCAAAGTTTTTCTTAACTTTCCAGTTCTGTCACTTCTCTAAACTTAGGATTTGCTTTCTTTATTCATATTTTGCAGTGCCAGTATATTCAAGGCCAGATTGGATGGGGCCCTGAGAAAAGTGGCCTAGCAAATAGTGTCCCTGTCCAAGGCAGGGGAGTTGGAACTTGATGATTTTTAAGATCCCTTCCAACCCAAGCCTTTCTGTGATTCTATGATTACACCACAGCAATTAAATCGTTATGTTACTTAATGAATTTTTGCAACTAAAATATACATTTTCAAAACATAAAATTCACATTTCTCTTATGATATTTAGAGCTTAGGAACGGTAAGTGACCTCTGCCTACTTTCTGGTTCATGTAATGAGTTCTCTACCAAATCACTTGCTTTGGCAATTTTCAAGTGACTTTTTAGGTCAAAGATACCAAACTCCTTCCTGTACTGGGAATCATCAGTACCTGAAATCATTTAAGTCTGTAAAAGAAAGAAAAATAAAGTTTACGTAAGTTCTCTGCATGCAAAACTAGAGAACCCTTACAATGCTGCCTTAGAATGGAATTATTACTCTTTCAATGAGTTTTGTTAGTGATCTTCTGTGCCTTGTTTTAAATAAGAAGTCTGAAAGAACAATTCATTACAGACCTTGAAAAAAAGAGTAAGAAAACTATCAATCCTATTAGCAAAATGCCACTGCTACAAAACAAATCCATTTTACACTATAGTTAAATTATCTGTGGGCAGACAGGGGGTTAATTACACCAAAGATGACAGGAGCTAAAGCTCATAAAGATACAACTGAAACCTGAATGCACATATCCATTATACCTGTTAATTATTACACCATTTCCTAATTTGTGGAAAGGTGCTCTATTCCTAATAGCCAATGAAAGCCTAGTTTTTTATCTCTGAAATGGTCAGAGTCTGATTGACGGATCAATGATCTATTCAAAAACAGTAACTACATCAGCAAGTTTTACATTTGCAAGACACTGCAACTGAAGTTTAATACACCTATTACAAGAAATTCATTCTCCTACATAATGTATTTCCTCCAATCTAAACACTAAGATAGAAATTCTGAACTTAAAGGTTTTCAAAATGAACCGTCCTTAACAGATTGTTGATTTCTAGTGATTTGCTACACATGGAACAAAACTAAAAATAGCTTTAAAAATCCTCTTCCGAAAGTTATTCTAGACATGTGTGTGATGCTACATACATGACCTTAAAGTACCTCCAAAATATCTTAGAAATATTCATTAATTTTAGTCCATATTTCACTATTCACTAATAGTATTCACTCACCATGAAATTCGCTAAGCATTAGGCCAAGGTAACTTCAGAGGGTGACACAGCTTCAGCTTCCTATCGTTCCTGAATATTAACAGTAGCCTGATGCCTAAATCCCTGTTTTGTAAAGTTACATCCAAATAGTTTCATCAAGTCTTTACTTAAGCCCTATATACCAGAAGTAAACCATACTAATTCCACCTCTATTTAACAGTTTCTTTTTATCTGTTGCACACTACAGCTTCAAGCTACAAATAAATTCACAGAAATAATGGACAGCAATGCCTCAGAAGACAAAGGATTATAGCAATATAATGCAAAAGCATAACTTACTTTGGCCTCGAATTTTTATATATCCCCAACACTAAAGTTTTAGGAGATAAAAAGTGTATTCTTTTAACTTACAGCTTTGATTTGGTACAGCTCAATGATGAATCCCCTAAATGGCAAGCAGTTAATAACTGCCTAAAATATGCAAAAAGCAGTTATATTGGCCTTTACCTGCTGAAAAGCTGGCCTGGTAAGTAAGTAATACATAAAGCAAGATATTCTTTAAATTATAAATTTCAGCTTCTACTGTGAGCTCTCCTCTCCCTTAGTGGCATATTTGATTTTACACCCCTCCTACATGTAGTATACAAAGTTAAAGGACTGATTCATCAACCTTACAACTGAAGAAACTGAATTATTCACAGCCACCTCCAGAGCAGAAGAAATAGCAAGCAGCGTAGTAACAGCTTCATACACTTACAAACTGAAACAACCCTGGGATGAAATGATGAACACGTTACAAGTTTGTCTGCAACTTGTGCAAGAAAAAGAAAGATGATCTTTATGCCAACAACTGTTGTTGGCACTGCAAATGAATTGATATACCAGCAACAGCACCTATCCACCAAATCAATAAAAACCTTGGTCCAAATATGTATGTACTACAAAGAACCCAATGGAAAATAAAAACTGACAGAAGAAATCAAGCTAAACAACTTGTAGCTGAAGCAAATTTATATTCTGCGTAAGAGTGAGGGATGTATCAAATGAGCTAAAAAGGAAATATGTGTAAGTGAATGGCAGCTCAAGGAGGTTTAAGTGGATTGCAATAGACTAGGCTAGTGGGACCTAACAAGAAGTCAAGAGAACACGCATGTGGGAGAAAGTACATGGACATATGGGCAACTGGGGAAATGGATAGGATACATAATTAAAGGTCTTATTTCTGTTATCTTTTGTTTGGGGATTGTAACAATCACCAAAATACCTTTTTATCTAAATTTTAGTACAAGGTTTCAGGCCAAGTCCTATCCTGTCTAACTGACAGGTTTAACCAAAAGTAATTTTACACCAAGATGGTTATTTGGTGTAATAACATCATGTTTCTGGAATACTGTGCACAGAGACAACTGTCAACTAGACATGGCAGTAGAGCAAGAATCCTGCTAGTCAGTATCCAAATCTATGAAAATCACAAACCTTCATTTGCCTGCAGCAATATCTGTAATTAGTATAAAGTTACTTCTAAATGAGGTACTTGGGTTATTATTGACCATGAAATAATTTCTATTAGCCCTTACTATTTGCGTTAATTATCAGCAACGTTAATCCATTCAGTATTTAGCTCTTCTCACTGGCTATTACCCGAGGACTACAACACCATTTGGCCTCAAGACAGGTATCGCTGGTTTCCAAATACATAAAACCTCTACTCAGCAATACGTAGCCGTAAAACAAGAGATATGCAATTTTTTTTCCTTAACTGCAGTGCTTTCAGTAACAAAATGGTTTTTAGAATACAAAACACCTATGATTTAGGAATTGCAACAGAAACCTTCCCAAATATTCTTGCAGTGGCAGGGAGATAATTTTAACCAGAAAACAGTGTTCAGAGAAGTTCCACAGCCTGACACTGCTAAAAAGGTTAAATCAAAATACTGAATAAGAGGCAAGAAACACCAAGTTGTCCTTCATAACTATTATTGAACTATCAAAATAAAAAAGAAGGCAAGTAACCAAAAGGCATTGCTATTGCTAACATTTAATATGTACCTACTTGCCTGCAGGACCAAGGCGTGTTGTTTCTGAAGTTGTGCTCTAAAAGGAAAATACTTCCCTTGGTCTGAAGCAAATACATTTCTTCTGTAAATACAAGCTTGGAGCATATGGAGGCACCTACTGAGCAGCTGCACAGCCATTTTACTTCAAAAGGATTATTCTTTTGGAACAAAATGATGCAGAAATCTGAACACTGATAATACACTTCCAATTCAGCCAGCAGGATGGTCTTCATTGTGCTTGAAAATTGAGTAAGGGTAGCAGGCTTTTGTGATTAACTTGATAGTTCTTTCCTCACTGCCTTTGTGCCTTTTGAGATGGCCTTCAGATAAATAAATGCTATTTATTGATTTTCGTTTTGCAATCATAAAAACATAGATTTAAGGAGATATGAGCATACAGTGGCTGTAACAAACAAAAGAAGTTAAAAGTTCCAAAGAACACTGACCTTTTGAATTGGAAAGAAAGATAAAGGTAAAAGGTCAAAGATACACAGACGTGTTGTGCACGTTTTGTTGAAGAACACTCCTTCCCCAAACCCTTATTTTTGGTAACTATTTAAACAACTACACTGCTATATCTTCTGTCAAGAAAGATACTCTTCCTGATATTTCAGCATATTCAAAAACCTCACCATATTAGAATGGTATCATTGTGGCTTTTTTTAGAAAAACAATTAAGGTCTGCAGAAAATTATCCACAAGTATAATTACTGATGAAAATCTATGTTAGGACTGAATCCTTCTGATAAACAGGGGTTGATAAAACAATACAGGACTTAAGATGAAAGCAAGGCAACTGGTCAAACAAACATTATCATAATAGCTCTATTTCCGTCTGATTAACTTTCTGTAGACCTACTAGTATTAGAAGATTCAAAAATTTATCAGGCTGGTGTCACCTTCTCTTTTCTTCTTGTAAGAGTCTTTTCTGTTTTCTTAAATTGAATTTTTTGACCAGTGAGGAAAATAGAACCTTTTTCTAAACTGAGTAATTGGGCTTTGATGGAATGGTTTTCCAAAAAATCTATTTGCAGAACAGCAAGTATCTTTCAGCTTGACTTAGAACACAAATGCCAGAACATCACTATGATATTGTGCAACAGGCATTGTAATTATAACCAAGAATAGCTTTCTGCACAAATTCAGTGTATTTTAAAGAAAAGAATTCTTGTTTGGGTTCTAATCATGTGAGCTGCTGTTTCCCATTCGGAATGTTTTCAGAATCCATCTTTCACAACAATTACATATATCACTGGGATTGTCTGGTTACAGCACATGGTTAGAGCATATGTAGTTGCTTCAGTGGTTTGGAAAAGAGAATTTATTCCCCCATATTTTATGTGGTTTCCATGCTATGGCAGAAAAAAATATTTAAAATCTAAGATACCACTAATATTTTCTCATCTTTACAAAAGCCTCACTCAAAAAAGATGAAATTTTATAACAAAAAAACCTGATGCTGACTGCACATTCCTTGATGAAAATGTTGAAAAGGTATCCTTCATAGGTTCATTGATCTACCCCATGTAAGTTATCTACCAGAGTTAGGAAAACGCCTTTCCCTCTCCACCACAAGTGGTGTTAGCAGTAGACTTTAACAGAAGTTGCACTTCCTCTTGCATTTAAGACAAGTAGGGTAATTTTTCACTTTAACAACACAAAACAATTCAAGTTTGCTGTCTGTTCACTATAAAAACCCAGCCACCCACTCAAAGAAGTCATAGTAGAGTCATCACCACATCAAGACATTTTGCAAGACAGTTCAAAACTACAGACTACACCAGGAGGTCCAGAAGACGCTGGATGGCATATAAACCCACAAGACACCTTTAGACCAATAGCTCAATTAGGACTTCATTTCCCTCATCACTGTTTATACAGGATCCCTCCAGAAAAAGAAACATTTAACCTTCCTCTAAACAGAAACAACAGCAAGTACTTTTTGTCAGGACTGAACCTATGGCACCAGACCTCTTCTGTTCTCTCCCCATCCCAAAGCACACTGTGCACATTTTATCTGTTCCTGTAGTATGCAGCTACATCCTTTATGTGGCATCATTAGTGTATTTTTGTGAGGTTCAAAGTAACTAGCAATCTGATACACTAAATAATGGATCTCCTCAATACTTTCATATCTCAGGAAGATGAAATACACAACACTTCTATAAAACTAAAGTTTCAAAATTTCGTAGCACATGCTTCTGAGGCAAGAGTTGTAATTTAAAGAAAAGCCTTGACAGACATAAACCACATGACAAAACCGACTTTTATATTCAAATACAGAATTTCTGTTCTTGAAAAGGCAAAGCAATTTCAAGATTATTTTAGTATTTCTCTTTTGCACACAGCCCAAGAATACATTTCAGCCTTAACTGAAAAAGATATGCTCTTCTATCTGGAAGCTGAGATTTAAGTTTTGGTTTTTTTTAAGAGATCAAGCTCTTTTAAGGAGATCTAACCTTCAAACTTGGGCCAAACTGTCTCTGTACACTGGTCAACAGCATGACAAAGCTTACAGATGGCTCACTGCACACACTCGCTCCTTATTGTGGCTACAGAAGCAACATACGTACCAAATTCTTCATAGAATTGCACCAACGTCAGCCAAGCAAATGTTCTTTCACAGGTATTACAGCTAAGGAGTAAAGTTGTTAATTTACTAAGGAACTGCAGGAAACCAAGAGAAAAAAATTCAGAGTATTTTGAGTGAGAATTACAGTGAATTTTCTGGAAACAGAAAGAACATTTTCAAGTCTTTTGGCATTTACCTAGGAAAAAAATAAAATATGATACACATAGAAAATTAGCATTAGCTTTTTAATATATAAGCCTTTACATTTCAATGGTTTAGATAGATGTTAGTTTAGCAAACTAGTTAAGCTTTAACAGGGAACAGGTGACACTGAGTAACTATCAACACAGCTGACTGAGCCAAAGGTGCCTTTTAGATGCAAATTTCCTTATTTTAAAGGGGTAACTTTCAGACTTGAAGGCAGCAATGCACTGAGACTAGTTATTAAAAGTAATTTGACTGATTATACTTTCAAAAAAACCTGTAGATTCACAACTTCTATCCTACTATGCCCAGAAAAGTTAAAGGGAATCATCACAACTGAACAAAATATGAATGAAGTACATTAATTAAATACCGGAAACATTCGTGCAGCCTGTACCCCCTTCCACGGTAATTCAGCAATCTGAAAACACCTCAAGCAAAATCAAAAACCTCAAGGTACAGTGTAACAAACCGTCTTGGGTCTCCCTCTACTGTTCTAAGTCACAGCGTGTAGCAGCAGTGCAGAGCAGCATAACCACTGATACACACCTTGCTATCAGTAAAGGAACATAATTTTCCTCACTGTTTTTGTTAGAGGCAACACCTCATTATTATCTGTACTGTGCTATTATGACTATTGGTGTGTACCTTCACTCAGTTGCCTTTAATTCAATAACTTTTACAAGTGCTTTTATTAACTTGCAGTACTACATAGTCCTCCCCACTCTAACCTGTCCTTCCTGTGCTGTAGGAGGAAGTCCAGCAGAGTAGATGCAGTCTTAACATGACCACATACACCTGCAGCCCACTTGGAGGAAAGCAGCTTTCTTCAGAGAGAAGCTGGTACTCCAGGTGATCACTCTTACCACCCGACTATGTTGACAGAACCAACCATACAAAAAAGTGCAGGAACCATGAAAATTAGAACTGTGTAACCTTCAAAGCCCCTGAAGTATGAAGAGGTAAGGACGGAAACTAAAGAGGTTTATCTATACCCATTTGTCTTCGAGTAAAAGCTGCTCCAAGATTAAGTAAAACCATAAATTGCTTTTTTCTGTAATACAATGCAGAAAGAGTAGAGATTTAAGAAGTGGTAACCTCATAGCTAACATAATACCTCGTGTACTGGAACTGTAATTGTGTTTGCAAATCCAGGGTTTTTTCTGTCTGACACATGTTCCAAATTCTACACTTGATCTTTACTAGAATAGAAACAACAGGACTGACAGTGTACACAAGGCCAATGTGCTACTGGTATACTAGACCAATTTTTACCACACTTCCCCATGAACTGCCATACAAAGCTAAAATCACGGCAGTCTTCAAAAAAAATTCTAAAAAACACAAGCGCGAAGTTTCATAGAGAACAGAAGTGGCAGTGCCAACGTTAGAAACCCATCTTTAGCAGAGGAGGTCTGTGTAGTGCCCCAATACACAAATGAGTTTGGTACTAGGGTAGCTCTGACTGCTGTTTTGTAACCTGCCCTTATTCCATGTCCACTGACATACTTTACAGGAAGTTACTGTGTGAGACTCATGACTTCAGTGTCATGGACACATGTGAATTTTACATTCTGTAAAGACACAAAAGAGGCAAAATAAATTATGAGTAATGCAGAGAGGTGAAGAAACACAGTGAACCTGGTATCCCTTCCATATCAAAGTACTCTGTGTAATCAGCTAATGGTTTGGGTAACTCCAGATTTTACTTGCCTGTGGCAGGAAGTACATAGAATATAAATAATCAGCTATTGTAGTATTGAGCATATTACAGGATATGAGTAAATAAATATTGGTTTTGTCCTTCTCATAAATTTCACATTAAAACCTGATTATATGAGCCTAATTTGAAAAGATTTTAAAATTAGCAGATAAAGCAGAAAAACAAAAAAGCCATTACATTAAACATGTTGATCTATTACCTTTCTCCAGAGATTAGTAACCTTTATAACAGACCAGAGAGAAAAGAATTCAGAAAGTGGTACTGTTTGTTCTGTCTTAGCTAATACTGAGTTACCTGACATTGCATTGCAAGAACTATACTGATGTAAACACTGCATGTATATAAAAACTATCTTGCAGGTAAAACTAATACACCATCCAAATGAATGGCAGCCTAGGAGTCATGCAGTTATAACAAACATTAAGTGAAACAGAGCAACTTTTCATGCAAACCATTCTGAAACATTGGAACAGAATAAAAATTTGACATAAATAAAACTCTTAAAACCAAACTGATAAGATACCATATTTGTCAGGACAAATCTAAAAAGCAATCAACAAAGATTCAGTTTATATTACTGAAATCAGTTTAAAAAGTAATTGAAGGCAGCTTCCCCTAAATAAAGACATTATTCATTCAGAAAATACAAGGTATTCAGAGATAAGCGAGAATCAAACTATTAACATGCTCTCCTCAAGAGGAACTTGTATGACATTACAATATATTATGAACTGCAGCTGTCAACAGAAAAGGCATGCAAGAAAATTGAACAGTCTGATCACCGTGAGAAAAAAATTAGCAAGGGTATGGATGGAAAGTTTCACAAAGTAACCAAGTGCAAGAATTTGATTTGATGAAGCTGTAAAGCAGTGTCCATTTATATTGTGTTCCTCATTAAAAAAGGCAAATACAGAAGAGGGAAGAGGTAACATCATAATAATTAAGAACAGTGTAATAATATTGTGTAGTTTTTAACTCCTTTATGATGTTACTTGAAGCTCCTTTCTCAATATGGCTAACAAGTAAGCTTTACTTTACAAGCTCTCAAGGAAGTTAAAATTCTAATCCCGAATGGGAACCAATTCTGAAGTCCCTTTACCTACGCTTATCTCTTTAACTTGAGAAACACAGTGTGTAGAAAATAAGGACTTACACTTTATGTCCTGGTAATTTTAAAGTATAAAGTCCTGATCCTGAAAGCTATTCTATGCAGTTCCAAACTCCGAGTAATCTGAAATGAGACGCTATTTAGTAGGCATCTCAGTTTGGCTCTGAGCATGTAAACATGGAGTGAGGGGCTGTCCATCAGTTGTATTTTCCAGCGATGAGCAACGCAAAGTCACTTGCATTGTACTGCTGTATAGAATAGTGCTGTTATGCAAAGTTTTCCCTCTTCAGACACAGTCCAGCTTCTTAAGACTATAAACATCAAAAAATGAAAGCCCATTAAAAACTGCCTTGACTCAAATTTACCTTTCAAAAAAGAAAACCTCCCTCTTGCAGCCAACATCAGTATTTTAGAAAGAGTTGGGGAAATCCTGCTTGAATAAGTCAAACCTGATTCCTTCAAACTCTCAATTGCTCATCTTATATAAATCAAAACACAGTTTAGTGGGGACTGACGCTGTTCCAATTCAAAAGTTATCTAGGGTTTTCCACACTACATTAGATTTCCAGTCTAAGTCCAGGCTCCATGATAGAAATTTGCCACTACGCTTCACATTAATAACACTACTTGTGATACTTCAAGAGAAGTGACTTCTCAGTCAAGTACTACATGTAATGAACATAACTATGGGAATAAAGTTTGTCATTGATCTTTAGGATTCATACTGTTTCACAAGAATTGATGTAACGAGAGGCTTGATTTTGAGCTATTCCCCAGCTTCCTATAGATCAGTCAAGTGCAATGTCATAGTCCCAACAAGTCAGTTAGAATTAGCAGTCCATGCTGTTACAGATCAGACAAAGTCACCATGTCCATCTCATCTCAATTTTATGTTCTTTTATGATCTAGGGTGGAAAAATAGAAAAAAAAAAAAAAACACACCAAAAACCAAAACCAAGTGTAGACAAAGCTCAAGAAACCAGACTGCTTTAAACAAGTTGATCTGACGTTCTCAGCAAAACAGCACAATCTCATATCTACACTGGCACATTCCCAAAGAACTCGTGCCAACCCCAGTATTTATTTCTTTTGTTTGTTGAGTAATTCCACCTTACTTGGCATTTTAGAAATTTTTATAACCAAATACAGTCACAGGTCAAGTTATATTACCCACTCTTCACTTGCCATTATCCAATTGTCTGGATAAAGACTTGCTGAAAGACTCATTTCTTTTCAGTATGAAAATACTGGAAATTAAATCTGCTGGCAAAACATGTATGTAACACATTTGACAACGATTCCTTTTATCCAAACAGACACATTAAAGTATCTTATGAATGCAGCTACAGATACTATTTGTCATTCCATGAGAACTTCTGTTCGTTTCTCTAACACTAATTTCTACGGAGTCTTCTAATCCAACAGAACCTGGAGAAGCCTAAGTAACTTCTATTTTCAATCATCTTCAACATAAAATTAATGAACTGCAGTTCCACCAGAGCTCACTGGTTTTGTTCCTAAGAAGGAGAAAAATGAGTAAATTGAATATGCTCTGATAAACGATAAACATTCAAGAAGAATTATACTTATCACTTTGGAAAATAATCTAAGACTTTCCTGTATTTCTTGAGAAAAGCCAAGCCTGACAGGAAAGAAAAACTGTATTAGTTCATTAGAAAAGCAAATTCCAGGAGTTTCTCCATACGAATACTGTCCATGCTCTGTAATTTCTGGCCTATATTCATTCAGATATGAAGACCATACCAGTTAGCACAATCAGCGTGGTTCCAAACAATAATTTACGTGTTTGTGCTTCCCATAATTTTAAGAATTGTGGAATAAATGATCATCATCTGTTTTTCTCACAGGAATTGAGGCAACAAAAGGTTAAATAAACTACTTTGGCTTGCATAGGAAATTGAAAAAAATGTAGAACTCATTGAGTGAATCTTACATACTCATACCTTAAACATGCATTGTCATTCCTCTGTGCATAATCCTTTGCCTTTTTGATAAGTCACAAAACTACCCTTTTCACCTCAACTTCTCGGCTTACCTATTGAGATTTGAACATTCATCGCCCTTGGTTATCCTATTTCTATACCTGCAATTTCCTCTCTCTTCCCACAATACAAGATTTATTGTCCTCCTCTGCTTTTATTCCTTACTTGAGGTCTCAGGTGCTGATTTAATTCAGCACAAAATAATCAAATTATTTAAAATTGGGATTAACACAGGGCATCTGATGTTACTTTTTTTTTGTTTAGTTCTTGAATCTCAGAAACTATTTGAAAGAGGTTCTCTCTCACCTTATATACTGTGCAGAACACACCCACACAGTGAAGCCTAAGTTTTCAAAATGTCACAAGTTACTTTAAGTCCTGAGACAGAGAGGTATATTCTGCTGTGACGTTAGAACTCACTCTGGGAGAAAAAAAGAGACGAGTACAGTGTTTTGTCAAATAACAGACCTTTTTTTCCCTTTAGTTAACAGGTCCATTAATTTCCTTGACTTAACCTTCACTGAATTAGCAGTGTAATAAACAAGAATAAATTACATCAAAAACTAAATAATATTAATGGACTTGCACTACAAGTCTGGGTTCACTGGTAGGTGAGGCGTTAAGTATACTGGGAGAACAGAACAGTGAAGGAGACCAGTTTCTTTCTTCCTCCTTCACCTCTATTACTTTCATGAGGTTTTGGTCACATGATGAAGAAACCCAGTTTCCGCTTATATAGCCCAGTGTTACATTTATTTATGTAACTGACACAGTGATAATGTAGTCTATAAACCTGGGATGAACATAAAGCTTCCTCTGTTCAAGAAAGTTGACCTCCAATGATAACTGAACAATCTAAAAGCATTCATTATTTAGAATGCCAGTCAGTGTTCTTCTACTAAATTAAAGAAAAACACCTGGTTTATCTGAAAACTGATAAGACAAAAGAAATCAGGATAAGCTTTTACAAAGTGCCTGGTGATCTTAACTCATTTAGTCAGAAACCCATAGTGTACTAGTCCTTCTGAAATCAGAAAATCTGCTCCCAATGATATGCAGAGACTCTACCTTACCTGTATTTCAAAGTAAGCTTACCTTCAACCTACTGAATTTCTAAGGAAAAAACAGAAGAGATTAAGCAGAACAGACAACTTAGGCATTATCTTGCCAACATTGACAAGACCTGACCATAAATAATAATAAAGAAAAACTTCAGCAGCACAAAACCTTCAGCTTGTTAGCTAAAAGAAATGTTTCTCTCTCTGGGGTTCTAAGGTGGTACTGAGGGTAACACCAGGCCCATCCCAGCCTTACTCCTTAAGGTGCCCACTGCTCCCACACCAGCACCAGGTAACAATGACAGCCACAAAGGCTCCAGAAGACATTCCAGGATGCACAGATTTTGTCTGTGCACTGATATCTGGCACTGCATGGCTATACATCTAACAGGATATGGGCACCTAAACACCATAAGTAACATGATTTACACAGAATTAATAAACCAAGCAACTTCTCTAGAAGACAGAACAAAAAGACAGAAAAAAAGTCTAACTTCCTCTGAATACAGTGGTTTAAAAAATTGTTCAAGTGTGCCCAAGACAGGACAATTTAATTAAAACAAATTATTTCTTATTCTGACCTATTTTCCCATTCTGAGATGAGCAACACAACAGTGACTTTTTGTGCTGGATCTCTACATCCAGTGGGCACCATGAACAATCTTGTGGCCTGTGAAAGATGACTAAGATATCACATATACATTTTTACATCCAGTGTAACCAGTGATTTTTTTTCTTTTTCTTTTCTTTTTCTTTTTTTTTTATGAAATCCATAATGTGTGAAAAAATACCAGCCAGGGTACTCCTGGATCTTCCTAATAAACAATGCCCATTTCAACTGTACTAAAAAAACTTAAGTGGCAATTCTTAATTCTTGGCATCTGGGCTTATCCACCAACATATTTCACTAAGGATTAAGTATTCAAACAGATTTTAACAATATCGATTTCTATAACCACTCTTCCAAAGTGAAAGAGGCTAAGGTTGATTTTGCTAATAGGAGTGCAAACAAAAGCACTACAGGGGACAAGTATTCTCTAGTTTGTAAGAACTCTAATGTTTGTTATTTAAACAATATGCACTACATTTATGTCAACAACTTCTGCCTGTCAATTGAGTATTAAAGCAAGAAAAAACTGGTTTGGAGTCTCTGATGCTGTAATTCCAGGCTGGTAAGTTCTTGGGTATAATGTTCAGCCAGGCAGCCAAAGACACCAAGAGTTGCAAAAACCCATTCATTTCGATTATAAACATTACTTTAAAACAATTCTTAGCCCACTCCTGCCAAATCACTTGACACTATCTTGTTTGCTGTGTTGAGCGAAACAGACAGCAATTTTTGAAAAAACCTAAAGTACGTTCTTTCCCTCCTAGTCTCACCAAATGTAACAAAGCTGGCATGCTCATAGTGCACCTGTGAAGTTTTTATGCCTGTGTATCTGTCAACTTTCCCATTACTAGCTTTTTCATCAGCTAATTTCAAACACATTTAACAGCTAAATGGGAATCTCAAATATATTGGGCTTTGGTAACTCTATCACACTCTCTTTTGTCTTCTAGATTAGAAATGAGGAAATACCAAGCAAAGCTGAAGATGATTCCACAATGACACAAAACAGCTACTTGAAGAGATTCTCACTGATGCAGGAACTGAGAAAGGAAAAGACTTCACACTGGCTTACAAAAAAGCCTCTGTCAGTTCATGAAGGGCCATGTTGATGGAAAGGTCACTACAATCAGATTAACTTCTTACTAACTTCAGTAAGCTTTGGGTCAGATTTGCAGCCTCCAGAGAAAGTTACTTTTTGTCCTACCCACCTGACAACCAGAAGTGGCATTACAGTAAATAGGTGTTATTAAAAAGCATATTTAATATTTATTATCTGGCAATACTTATTATCAATGTATTGACAGTAACAGTACTGAAACATGGCACTGAGAATTTTTGCATATCTATAGACTGCCTGGGCAAGAGATGATGAGGACATTATCTCCTGTATACATGGAGAGCTTTTTATATCTGTCCTGTCACAGAGCTGAAGTAACCAGTTGGCAACATCAGTCATCATGCACAGCAACTATATAAACAGATGGAGACAGAAGGTCTTTAAAGCTAATAAACATGAGCACCACGAATTTTCATGGCAATCAAAAATATTTACTCATGAGGTAGTTAGCAGAATTTATTCAATATTATGATGCATACAGCAGAATTACTAACATGTTAAAAGCTCAGAAAACTGCTCTCTTTCACTTGCTCTGAACCCTTGGGAGACTAGTTCACTTACTGAGGGTTTTTCAAGCACCTTTCACTGAGAGAATTAGGAATTCTTGTCAAATTCACATTCTGGATAACAGGCTTCTGTTGCAGAAGTATTGGAAAAGTAAAAAAAAATTATGATTGACTAAATAAGAAATCCAAATATTATTTTGCTCAGCTACAGATTATTTTCATAGCAATTCCTCAAGTAAAAAAAAAAACTGATTCACTTTAGCCTAGTCCCTACTAGGCTAAACCTAAGAACTTCCTACTTTACTTGTACAGTTACGAGTTTCACTCCCTACTTTTACAGGGCTATGGACAAACAAAAAAGTCACAATTAAATATGAAGATGTTAGCAGCTTACACTTGAGCAATTTAATACATAAATACATAAAAATGTTAAATAATCAGACCACAGGTACGTAAGCATTTCATTAATAACACAAAATACCGAAAGGTTTGGACTTTATCTCAACAGGAAGTAATCTGAATACCTCTTCTCCAATTTTGCAGTATTACAGAAAGAACATCTCAAATCTGCAGCATGTGCAGATCTAAATACTGTGTGCCCTTATGAGGTCGTGAGCTATTGGGTTCTTTTTTCTCAAGGCAAAGGGAGCAAATGAAGAAAACCTGCAAGTCTTCAGCTTTGATGTGGCAGAACACAGCTGAAACTGTTTATAGAGGAAAGAAAAGTCTCTAAACCCATAGATCTAAGTATTGATAACTTATGCTACCAGTAAAAAGGCTTTTAATAGGCTTTAGTCTCTAACTGGTTGTAAACAAATGATGAAAATTAAGATTTCAAGTGTTCATTTGGTAGAGGCGCTTATACAGACAGACACAAATTAAAGGAATCTTCTGGGATTCACCTAATTTATGTGCACCTTACAGAGCCAGCCCTCTAGCAACACTGAAACCAGAAAACTGTTCCACACACCTTATTTCATTCCTGTTAAATCATGTGCTGGCTTGGCAGGAAATGGGAAGAATATTACCAAGAAACGTGGTACTTACAGTGTAACAACTTATTCACAAATTTAGAATTAAGTTCAGATGACATTAATGATTCCTAAGATTCTTTAGGCTGTAGCATATTTGTTTTATAAGCAATGCATCTTAAAAGAACAAATGCTCTACCAACACTACCTCCCATAACTCTGAAGACTGAATGCTGATACGTTTTCCTGCAGATAAAGAAACTGCCACCTCTATTTTCACATGCCAAGCCAAAACCAGTAATACACGAAGTTTTACTTTAAAACGTTGTCAGGGCGGAAAATAAAACCCGGGAAACTCCAGAATATCTCAATCTGGAAAACAATCAGATTGCTATTTGGCAGCATTTTAGCATAATTTCTCACAATAGGCAGTCAGGTCCAATGCAGGAGGATTTCTGTGAAGTCCTACATATTTGCTGCTTACCTGCACACCCCCTATTGAAGAGAAACACACACAGGATCTCAGCCAAGAGATGTGTCAACAGTACTACAATTAATGTTCCTGTCAGATTCAAATCCTCCCGTTCTCACAGTAACTGTTACACAACTGTCCAGAGATCTGTTGCCTCAGAGGTCGAACGGTTTCTGCAGCACAGTTTGGGAGAAGATAACCCCAGCTCTCACCTATTTAGTCACACTACCAAAGTCTACATAAAGCTACACAGCATAACACGTCCAAGAAAAATATGCATTTTTTTTCAGTTTCGGCTGAAATAAGGACGGGAAAACTAGTTGCTCACATAGGCAATTCAAAGGTGAACAAGAACTTGCTTCAACTTGTATAATATTCTAAATCACCCCATTGGGCTAGAATCTCAGATTTACAACTTGCCACATTATTTCTGGACTTAATAGGGGGGAAAAAAAAGTCTTTGTATCTAAGTGTTACCCACATTTAGAGTTTATCTCAACCAATTCTTTAAGCAAAGGGTAAGTAAGAACCGTCAAATGCTTCATGTGGTGTGTCTGACAGCTTAAAATGAAGTTTGCTTAAAAGCAACTGTAATTCCATTTGCAGATTATTTCAAAACCAATTTCTCTTCCCAGAAGACAGCTTACCACAGAAAGGAACTTGTTCTCTGCCCACTGTACAGATCAACTTTCCTCCTGAGCATGTTGTGTAATGGATGTTCGGACTCTGGAGTTCCTGCACTGAAGGCAACCCTGGATTTGAAGGGCCTAGTTAGACAAGGGCAGTTATTCAGTGCCCTGTGAGGATCCCTCATTTGCAGCTTCTTGGCTTGTTCTCATCTGTTTTGGTGAGCTGGTAAAAAGACTGTGGTGCAAGCTGTGAAGAGCTTCTGAGAGAATTCAGCACCATAACATCCTGGGAATGTTTTTGCCAAATTTGATAGGTAACACCAAGATGAACCTTAACAACCTTTTAATAAAAACATTATTAACCATGTTAGACGTAGAAAAAGACTATCCTAGTCATCTACATACTCTCAAATGTTAACACTTCAAATAATATAATGAATTAAAGCAGAAAGTATTGAAGTCTTAAATAACTTTTTCAATAAAACTTAAAAATTTGACACACAGAAAATTACTCCACTGCCTGTGAAATTGATAATTTACACCTCAACACTGCTTTAGGAAGGTGCAATACAGTGTTTATTATTGTTCTTATCTATAGTAAAAATAATCAGTTAAAATTTCTGTATAAGATGTTTTAGAAGCAGCTTAAAATATTTAATTGTCTCCCTCAACTATACTTCATCGATTTTAAATAGAAATGGATACCTATCATGTACACAGAGTTGAATATGACCTTGCTGCAAAGTCCATGAATCATACAGACAGCTCTTACCACACAGGTATTGTGTTTTTTCCATGTATGTCTCTCTTCAGATGTAGGCCTAAGACCAATATTCAGCATGAAACTAATGAAGCTAGTGGTCTTTTTACTGATGCTACTCAAGTGTGAATCTTCTGAAGGTATCCTACATGCTATACAACAGCAAAGATGACACAGTGCCTCTTTTTTCATTGCAAGTATCATTTTCATTTTCTCCACAGACATCCCCTCGTCGTGGGGGAGAAGCTTGTGTGCCCTTATGAGGTCGTGAGCTACCCTGGCGGTGGTTATGCCTCCAGTAGGGTCTCCCATGCTAGTCAGGTCTCAGCTGAAGGGTCAAAGTGTGTCCACAGGCAGGATGGGCTCGCCAGCCTCCCAGCAACAATCCTAGGAGAAGGACAACTCTCACTCCAAACCCAGGCAGATGGAGCTCGCTTAGCCCTGTAAGGCCATCCATCTAAGAGAAGAATACTCTAACTAAACCTACATCCTGAGGACTTCACTGCCACTGTCCAAGCTCGCTAGACTCTGGCAGATGAACCTTAGGAGTAAAGGGTGGGACCAGTTCGCCGCACGTTGCACGTCACCTAAAAAATCCA
>VWZG01012181.1:0-28005 GCA_013396735.1 Grallaria varia
CAAGGGGGTGTCCATAGAGAAGGACGTAGATCTAATGCATCTTAGAATGCTAAAAAGAAAGAAATACAGTTTTAATTTTAAAGTGCTCGAGCTGGGATCTGAAGGATGCAGAAACTCACGGGAGAAGCTGTTTTCTTCAGCTTCCATGTATTTCTCCATGTACAACTTGTCCTTTAAATCTTGGGTTTGATGACAGTAGTGTGCATAGGAAAATTCTGTGAATGGTCTTCTGCTCTTCCTGCCCATCATAATTTTTCCTGTTAAGCTGACCAGGCAAAAAAACTTGAGGCAGGCACATGGTTTTCCCTGTGTCCCTACATTCATCGCTGGTGAGCAGAGACAGTTCAGAGGGTCAGGCTGTTCTACAACCTTGTACTTCATCCAGAAAACAGAAGAAATTCCTGAAAAATGTGTATAATGGGAAACCTTCTGTATGAATCAATTTCCATAACCTTTTGGAAAACTCCTAAGTTACTGAGAACGTCCTGGGACAGTTTTCTGCTGTTTCTCTGGTGCTGGGTGCATCAATGAAAGAAGTGCCTTCTGCTTTCCAAAGCCTTTGTAAGATCAGGTTATAAGTCCAAATAATAAGACAAGTATTAAATTCCTAGTAATGAAATCCCTTCCTTTTGAACCACCGCTTAATTTTCTGTGGTTTGGATGATAATTTGACTTCATGCCCTCTCTGATAAAAATGAGGAGATGCCCTTCCTATTTTCTAGGTGAGTACATGCTATTACTTGAAATGCAAGGCTATACATCCTTTTCCAGAAGTTAGAAAAAGAAAACAAATCCCTGAGATGGGTGTTTTGCCGCTCATGCTCTTGGATCACAGTTGTCCTCCAGGACGAGCTGGGACCAAAGGGTCACATTCCCGCCCAGCAGTTGGCAGTGTTCAAAACCCCTCTTGGCAAAGGTTTAGATTTAAAAGTACTAAAAGCTGTTATGTCTCTAGGAAAATATCTGCAATATTACAGTCACCTATTTTAAAGGAAGGTATGACACAGTGTACCATTACATCTGTGTGGGGGAGAATGGCCTTAAGCAAAAAACTAATATGAATTCAGTCCTTTTTGTGAATATATTTTGAGATGTTTCACTGTTAAGACAAACTTAGATCTCACATCTGCAGGTGATCAGTGTGCAGGGCTTGTACATATACAGCTCCGGTCCTCCTAATATCTGATACTAGTAGTCCACAGAACATTTTAAAGAATTCCACTGTCTTCAGCTAACCACTGAAGTAGACATCAAATTCCTAAGTGGCATAAAGTACATAAGTGCTAAGAACTTGATGGAGGCAGAAGGGGAATATAAGGGAGGTCAGAATTGAGAGAGGTGGGCAGGACTGTGGTATAGGCTCTGCCTTGTGGTAGTTACAGGTTTGGACCTCACATTGGAGGATACCTTCAGCCTGAAACTGAGGATCCTCCTTATGAAAAATCTTCAGCATGGATTTCAGGGAAGCTGTGGAACCAGATCAGTTTAGTCTGTTAAAGAACAGTAGTTCTGTGTGAGACATGAAGTTTTGTTTGATTTACAGCACAAAGAGATCAATCTTAAGGCTTTCTGCCTTGCTGGACATGAATTCCTGGTAACCAAAGGTTCAGATTTGGAAATCCCTGTGTGCTCACAAACATACTTGAGGCCAACCTTTCTTGGCGTGATGTACTGCATAGATAAAAGAGAAATCTTGCAAATTGATATCCTAGCATTAAAGAAAAGAAAGCTATGTTTGAGCTGTTGGTTGTATCTTCCAGCTTTCCAGCTTAAGGAACAACCTTGCAAAACTTGGAATTAGGAGAACTTTTTAGAATCTGAATCTCAAGACTGTAGTTTTGTATCAAAGTCTGAATTTCCATGCTTTATCTAGACAGGGATCTGCTTCTGGAAAACACAAACAAAAGTAACGTCAGAAAGGACTAGTCTGTACCCAACAACACTCTCAAAAACTAGTTCAGTGTCATTTTTTGAACAAGCACATCTGAAGTAAAAACCAGAATCCATTCTGGAGAAAATACATCCAAATGAGTCATTAAATTGTCTGTCCAGCCTAAATTAGTATCTGTATTGCAAAGTTTTTGTTTTTTTTTTCATGTTCAGTTGTAATGCCCATTCAACAAATGCTCTGTATTTTTCAGAAATAGCAGATTACAGGATTAATTTAATGCTCAAGGATACCAGGTTTCCATACCCTCTCTCTAACATCAGCATATAATATGCTTTGTTTTCAGCATCTCTGAGGTTCTGTTTCATTCCCTTTCAGGGCACTGAAGGAACCCAAAGAGCTGAATTTTATCTTTGGGGTGAACATTGAACAGCGTGAGCTGGATGGCATGTTCATTTATAACTGTAGTCGGCTGATCAAGATGTACGAGAAGGTGGGCCCGCAGCTGGAGGGTGGCATGTGAGTCCTGCAGATTTTTCTGCAATCATTTTGCTTAAGCCTGGCACATTTCTGCATCTAACTTAGACTGTGCAATAACCGTGTTCTGAGTTAATGGTTCTTCAGGAGCATGAGACTTGCTCATTTTGTCAGCCTTCGGTTTCCATTCTGACAAATAAATTATTTTCAATACTGCCTAATATTTAACTGGTTTCTCACTATTGAGTTCTCCACATGGATTTTGGTCGTCCCTTGCAGCAGTATGAGGTACTTGGGCTCGGTGCTGGCATTTGGCTCTAATGAGTGCTGGTAGCAATAGTGCCTCATTCTAGGGAGAGGGAAAATAGGTCTTGACAGCAAATAGAAATATTTGAGCCCGCCTTACTTTTTGAATGGT
This sequence comes from Grallaria varia, assembly GCA_013396735.1. Classification (NCBI taxonomy): domain Eukaryota; kingdom Metazoa; phylum Chordata; class Aves; order Passeriformes; family Formicariidae; genus Grallaria; species Grallaria varia. The sequence goes on from VWZG01012181.1 coordinate 2,784, forward strand.
GGTTTAGGTTGCAAACCTGGCAGTTTAATGTTTGTGACTGTGTGTTCCTCTTCCAGGGCATGTGGAGGAGTGGTAGGTGTGGTGGATGTGCCGTATTTGGTTCTGGAGCCAACCCATAATAAACAAGATTTCGCTGATGCCAAGGAGTATCGACACTTGCTGAAGGCCATGGGAGAGCATTTGGCTCAGTATTGGAAAGATGTTGCTATAGGTAAAGAAGCTTCACATTTATCAGGGGGTGGAAGGAGAAACTTGGGTGGCTGGAGGGAAGCCCTGAAGAGTGCAGGTGGTGTTTTAGTGATAATAGCTCCATCCTGAGAAAGATGTGGTTTGTTTTCCAGCCCAGAGAGGTATTGTCAAGTTCTGGGATGAATTTGGTTATTTATCGGCAAACTGGAACCAGCCTCCATCTAGTGAACTGCGCTACAAGCGCCGGAGAGCCATGGAGATCCCCACCACGATTCAGTGCGGTGCGTCCCATCTGGCTGCTTCTCCCTGGGGAAGGGAGGGCACTCCTGGCTGCAGCTGGGGAGCAGCAAAATGCATAAGGCATTTGGGATGGGCTTCACTGTCATTATCCCCTCTTGGGGCTTATCTTCTCTATGAGTTGCCTCTGTCTGCACTTGATGGTACATTGTGACATCCTGGCATAAGGCTCCTTTCCTGCATAGTTCGCTAACTGTGATATTCTGCTGACCAAGCAGGGCAGGTGTGGCCAGCAGCAGTGTTGAGAGTGAGCTCAGAAATGTCATATGAACTGGAAGTGGCCAAAGCCACCTATCCCAGTACCAGAGTAAAATCCGAAACTTCCCCATAGGCAATGGGAAGTGGCCAAGTAATTTGTACTCTGATGCACTGGCCTGCTGATCAGTACTGGGTGAGAGCATAGAGGGAATATTTTACGGTTTCTTTGGAATCTAATGCAAGTTCTCCTCTTTGCACCTCTAAACAGCTCTGGCTAAGCCTTTGCTAGGGTTAGGGGAAGTTCAACTCAAATCACTTTGTCTCCTGGTAGAGGGGCACCAAACTCGTGTATTTTCTTTCAGGGTCTTGGGACTGAGGATGTAGAAAAGAATGTGAGGCCATTCTTGTGAAATTATTCTGTTAGGCACTTCTGCTTTGGCAGTTTTCTCAGACCTTTCAAAGTTCCTCCTGGAGAGGAGGGGCTTTACTCTCATTCTTTTTGTCCTCCCTTGCTGACATCCTTGTGGAGCCTGATATAAGCACATTTGGATTTCCTGGCAAAACTTGATTTTGTGAAGTTGTTGGTTTCCTGGTAGGTCAGCAATTCTCTTAATGCCAAATCTGCTTTCCTGCTTAATTGAAAATGTAATAATTATTATAAATTGGTTTTTGTTGGGGTTTTTTGTCTTTTTGGTGTTTTTTTTTTTTTTAGTGGATGTCTTTGATTTGTGTTGTGTTGGTATCAGTCATCTTAATGCTGGATACACTTTGGTGTGGTCCTTGGGCTTTAAATAGGCTATGGGAAAAATTATGTTTGTCAGACTGTGTATTTCTAATTTGCAAAGTGTCTGTCCGACAGATACATGTTTGAAGTGGCGGACTCTCCCATTCCAGCTGAGCTCTGTGGAGAAGAACTACCCAGATAGCTGGGTGTGCTCCATGAACCCTGATCCTGAACAAGACAGGTAAGAATCAGTTAATACTAAGACTTTTCTGCAGTGTGTCTTGTCTGTACATTTGGATTTTTTTCTGGTCATCTGTTCTTTGAGAACAGTAGGAGGGATGGGCAGTAATTCTGTACCTTTAAGTTCTGCTCATAGTCTGTGAAAAGGCAGCAATGATGTGTACAGATGAATGTTGGTGGTCATTTGTGTCATGTGCAAATTGCAGAGGACACCCTCAGCAAGTGACAAGTGACACAGAACTGGGAGGAGCAGCTCACAAACCAGGGTGTCATGGATCCATCCAGAGGGACAGGCAGGAGAAATGGTCCAAGAGGAACCTCCTGAGGTTCAGCCAGGAGAATGCAAAGTCCTGTCCCTGAGGAGGAACAACCCCAGCACCAGTGTGCTATCCATCCTGGAGCTGAGCAGGCACAGGGAGCTCTCATCAATGTATATAGATGCCTGAAGGCAGGCAGCAAAGAGGACAGAGCATGCCTCTTCCAGTGGTGCCCAGTGGCAGGACCACAGGCCACAAGCACAAACTGGAGCACAGGAGGGCCCCTCTGCATGTCAGAAGCACTTTTTCCCTGTGAAGGGCAACCAAGTCCTGGCCCAGGTTGCCCAGGCAGCATGTGCAGTCTCCATTCTTGGAGCTATTCCAGGACGTGGTCCTGGGACCCTGGGCCTGGGTGGCCATTCCTGAGCAGGGGATGGGAACAGAGGGACCCCAGAGCTGCCTCCAGCCTCCGCCAGTGATTTGGTGAAATTTGGATCCTCTGTTGCTTTTCCGCACTGGCGGTGGAAATACTACTGTAGCCTTAGATTATGTTAATTTTGCCATGGGCAGCATAGATGGCAATTGGAGAATTGTCATGGTGCAGGTGGAGAGCAGTGCATCTTCAGGAGTGCTTTGCTGTTGTTGTTATTGTTCCTGCAGCTCCCCCCATCAGACACCAAACTGCAGCAACTCCACCGGGCTGGGGTGAGCCCCGGAGGGACATTTTGCATGCTTGACGGAGCAGCACATTGATTCATTTCCCAGCGATGTGTTTTATAGTTATAAAATGTAGTAAAATCTTCTAATTTATTTGAATGAGGAAAATGATTGTTTCAGGCTGCTTCTCTATGGAGAGTAACACTGCTTGCCTATGTTGTGTAAGGAGTGAAGTGGCTCTGCTGAAATTCAGGTGCCTTGCTTAGCAACAAAGGGGATGAATCCAGGTGGTAACTTTTAACTGGAATAAAAATTTTAACATCTGTGGCTGAAAAGGCTACAGAGTGTTGATGTTGCTATTTGAGAGTACTGATTTTCTGTCTTCTTCCTTTTGGCACCTCCCATTGGAAGAATACTTGTGCTGACTTCCATATTCTCCATGTGTTTGTGTCCCACTGTGGAGCTCTGAGGAGTATGGCTGTGCTGAGGGTGTTTCTGGGCAAACTGCTGGGGCAGGGCTGATCCTGGAGTCTAAGGGGCTGCCACATCTCCAGCCTTTCAGGTGGAAGCAGTAGCAAGGCTGGGAAGGTGTTGCTGGCAGACACACACAGACAGACCATGTATGTACATAGGCATATACGTCCAGCCCTGCAGATCAGCACAGGTGGGCATGCACAGCACTCACGTAGACTGCACCAGCAGCATCATCCTTTTCCTTCTGGGCTGATCAGGATGAAGTAGAAATGCTCATGTTCATATCTGACCCTGGATCCTGTTCCTCTGGTTGCTTGCACTGGGATAGAGGGGCCCTCTGGCCTGCAGACCCAGGGACTGAGGAGTACAAACCTCCTGTGGTTGCACATAACATGCACACTACATATCTCCCAGTATCTCACCTTGAGCATCTCTCCTTCCTGATCAGATGGCTATCTTTGCTTTTTCGAAGTGCTTCTTGCCTAGACACCCACAGCTCTCCCTACACCCCCATACTCATCTCTATCAGTCAGGCAGGACTCCCTGGTCTCTCCAGTAGTCAGCTCCTGCAGGTCACCCTTAGACACCACCTCTTCTGCCTTCCAGGTCACCTCCTGGTTGGTTCCTCTGGCCAGCATTTGCTGTGACTCAAGTTCATGCACATGCCTGTAGTCGCTGCAGCTGGTGGCACTGCGGTGCATGGGCCCTGCGACCAGTGGTCCCACTCCAGATATTGGCACTTGCACCCACGTACACAGGTGCACACATGGAGTGGAGCCCCTTGCCCAGGAAAAGAGGAGACGTGGAGTTTACAGACATGTACTGACCAGCCCATGGTTTATGTACAACTGGTCCTTTTTAGCCTATTATTTCTTTGTTCTCCCATGCTTGTTCATCCCCAAATCATCTCAGTCCCTTCCTTTGCCTGCTTTCTTGTGAGATGGATGTTCAGATGTTTTTTGGAGCGAGCCTGAGTGCCTCTGCAGTGCACGCTTTGCTATGCTGTATACCCCATGCAGGATGCTGGGAAAGGGCAGGTGAGGCACTTGGCACAGGTGATCCAAATTTCTGGTCATTTCAGCTTCGAAAGGGATCTCAGGAGTCTTACTCTGTGAGAATAAATAACTCCATAACATTTTTTGATTGAGTAGGCTCTTGTGTGCTTTCCATCAGCAAGCGCAGATGTGTCCTTTACATGAGGCAGAAGATTTTCGGCAGAAGTTGCTCCAGCATTCACCTGGCTTTTGGTTGGGGCCAGTTCCAAGTTCTGCACTGCCTGATTTTTCCTGCTGTGTCTCCTTGTGCAAAGAGTTTGAACACCTTCATCTCTGTGTCCTGACCAATACCATGGTATTTGTAGTGTCTGAAGGGTAACAGAATTTGAGAAGCACAGCTCTTGCCACCATGGGTGGGGTCCTCAAGCTTTTGTGCCATAAGGGTCTATGCAGAGTCTCATCCAGCCAAATTGTAAATGAGGCAGTGTCAGAGCCGATGGTTTTGGCTGCCTTGACACAGTGTCCACTGTTGGCACTGAGCTGTTCCCCACCCTTTTGGTGTGTCCACCTACACCTTAGTGACTGCTGGTGGCATGTTGTCCCGGAACATGGGAGCTGAATGCCCTTCTCTGTCTCTGTCATGTGAAGCAATCACCCCTGCCAGTGCCATGGTGAGTGTTCGGGTCAGCGCAAGACGCCACTGATCACTCGCTTTTCACAGGGAAGGTAGCATGCCTGCATTGCACTGCCAAGTGTCAGGCTTGCCTGCCTCTCTTCTACCTGACATCCAGTTGGGTCCTAAACAGTATTTGAACTGGTGACTGAAGCACCAGCTGAAGCTGACTCTGTGTCTCAAAGGTCCTTGAGCACCACCAGAGTCTTGGCCCTGAGTTCCAGGCCATTCTGACTAGCAAGATAATTCCTTTGTTCTAACTTGCTGCCTCCAGTGATGCAAGGCATGGGTTTGAATGCTGTGAGTGGTCTGAAGTTGTTCCTCTCGAAGAACTAATGGTGCTTTCATTCTTTTGTGTGCTGTAAGACACAACTTGGCAATGCTTCCAACCTCAGGCCATGCCATGGGCTGGGAGATGCATTTCTCTGCTGGGAAACCTGTGTACAGTGCCCCTTGTTCAGCTTTATCTTTGGAAATTGTGGCTCTGGTGTCAGTCATTTTTCAGTGATGGCACTGGAACCACTCCATGGAAAATGCCCAGCAGTGCTTCATCTGGGAAGAGGGTGATGGAGAAACTGCTGTTTGTGTTCCTTACACACTGTGATCAGCTTTGTCAGTGGGATTGGGCAGATGAGGAGATACGGCATTAGTTGGCAGATTCAGGAGCAGAGATCTTGATGAAATCATCTCTCCTCAGCTTCTTGGAGCTCTGAGTGATCTACAGCAAGAGCAGGGTCCTCCCTTTACTTATAAGATTCACACCTGCAGGTTGATGGCTTGGCTCAGACACAGTGCGGGATCTGCTGGATCTCTTGTGTTGTACAAAGGGCCATCTCGGTGCTGCTGCTTTCCTGGCTCACATCATCCCTGCATGACCTTACCCCAGCAGGGCTGATACTGGTGTGTCTGTCCATGACTCCATTTGATGACAGGAGATGAACCTAGGCACCCCTCAGTCCCCTCCTCCTCCTCCTCTGACAGTGCTCCTGAGGGACACTTTGAAGGTGATGCCAGTCCCCTTGAGAGAGTATTTCCTACTGTATTTTCCTCATCTCTCAAGAACTTTTCCAGGATTCTGCACCTGAGAGGACCTGGGGTAGTAGGATACTCACTACTGTTTTGTAGCCCATAGGCTGAACAGAGTGGGAAAAGCAAATAGATACAGGATACTGCAGATGAAACTGTGTGGCCTAGAGTGGCAAGCCAGAGGGCATCTGCTGCTGGAAGGCTTGTGGGAATGATGTCTTAATCGCACTCGTACTGTGTTTTCCTTTCTGAAGGGAAAGGAAGTCTGTGAAAAGAGATATTGATATGAAGACATAAGCTGATAGGAAGGAAATTTACTGAAGAAGTCCGGAGTACAGATGCAGTACAGAAACCAGTCACAGCTGTTCCTGTGCTCTGAATTGGTGATTGCCAGCACAAATGCCTTTTTATTAACAACTGTGCTTTCCATCTTTAAATCTTATATGTTTCCCAAGAAGAAAACCACTGCTTTTGAGATTGTGGCCACTGAAAGTGGTTTTCCTGCTGCATTTGGGATGGGATGTTGGGGCAATCCTGTGTGAGAATGGCACAGGTTCCGCCGTCCTTGCTGAGGTTGTCCTGCCTTCCCTACACGCTAGATGTGAGGCTGCAGAGCAGAAGCAGAAGGTACCACTGGGAACTCTGAAAAAAGACTCAAAATCACATGAGGAAAAGCAGAAACAGCTGACAGAGAAAATCCGCCAGCAGCAGGAAAAGCTGGAAGCTCTGCAGGTGAGTCTGGAGGTCTCCAGCTAAGCAGAGCAGGTTTGAGGGACCTAGTGCAAAGGGGGGTGCTGCAGAGTCTGATGCCATCTGTGCTCCTTCATGGGTCAGGGTTTGTTTTAATAACAGGAAACAAGCATCTAAGTTTGCATTTCATTTTCTATTGGGAAAATGGGAGTGATGTCTGAAGGGATGTCTCTTGAAGGACACAGGACACACTTTATTACAGTTGGTTTTTTTTAACATGGAAAACTGTTGGGCTGGGTTCGGGCACTGCCTGACAGCTTGTAAAGGTGACCTTTCTGATTTTTCTGATTTTTTCTTTTTAATAGAAAACCACTTCAATTCGATCTCAAGCTGACTTAAAGAAACTGCCTTTGGAAGTGACTGCACGACCTTCAGGAGAGGTAAATGGCATACTGCTGTAGGCTTTTACTCTTTTGTGCTTCCTTAGCTGCTCTGAGCAGCAGTTCCTCACTCTGCCACCCTTCCTCTCTCTGTACCCACATTTGTTTCAGTACACTCGACCTCAACGCCCTCGATCTCCTCCTTTGCCTGATGTAATCAAGAATGCTCCCAGCAGACCACCAGGGTCTTCACCTCCTCCCAAGTACAGCAGTCTTCTGAAAAAGAGCTCTTCAGGTCGCCCAAATACCAGCTCTTCCAAGCTGGCCAGCATGCTCTTCACAGAGGAGGCCAGCACTTCCAGACACCAGAACACTGTGACAGCTGGGAAGTCTAACAGCACTTTAAAAACTCTTGCCAAACCAAGTACAGCCACAAAGTCCCTCTCAGCTGGCCTGCAGTGGCCTAAAAGCCCACGTGAGACACCCAGTCCAAAAGCTGCCAAGGTGCCAGCAGTAAAGAAATCTGCTTCTGGGAAATGCTCACAGGTGAGACTCAACAGGATGAAATCCCTCAGCTACTCACCCACCATCCTGCTCAGCCTGTCTGCTCTCTTCTGTGGGATGTGCACTGTGGGCCCTGCGCAAGATGAGAGAACTTTTACTTTTGGGTTAGGGTACCATTTACACCCCTCAAGAAGGTTTGTTTCATCTCTTTCCTGGTAGACCAGATAGTTTCTCCAGAAAAAAAAACAGAATGTGAAGTGGTGGGGTGAGCATTCATATGATCATGTAGCACCTCTGAAACCTTCCAGAAAAGCTAATTAACTTACAAATTAAATACTGGATGTTGGGGCTTTTCTTTTTTTTTTTTTTTTTTTGAAACTTGGCTGAAAGAAGGTTTTTGGTTGGTAGGAGGCTGGAATTAACAGCTAGTGCTTGTTTACTTCCTACAGGCCTCCAGCACTGGGAAGAGGACCTTGAACATCCCAGAGGATGGGTCTGAGGAGGAGGGGGAGCACAAAAAGGAGAGGACAAAACGAGGAAAATTTGCGGAAGTGAAAGAAGAGAGGGATTCCAATGAGGTGGTGGTGGAGGTGAGAGTATGCTGGTTTCCCCAGGAGAAGGTATTTGTCAGGTGTTTATAATCTTAGTGGGAGACAGCTAATGTGAGCTCTCTTTGCTCCCAGCTCACAGACAGTGCTGGAGAGGAAGAGCTGGTGGAACTGAAGAAAGCTCAGAAAGGTGAGAAATGAGCCACTGAGCTGCTGCCAGTAACTGACATAGAAAAGAACTTGGAGAACTAGACTCATCAGTCAAACATGTGATTTCATTAATGAGCTTTTAAAGTAAGAAATAGTGTAAATTGGAGTCCCAAACCCCAAGATGACTCTAACTTGCATGAAACTTTTTGGCCAGGAGCCCTCTGATTGGACCAGAGGCAATTGTGGTGTGGGAGGGTCTGTGATTGAGGGTTGCATCACACTGACAGGTGTGGGACTGGGCTGTGGGGTGTAACTGATGACATGCTCGGCTTTCCTGTGTGGGTCATGAAACCATACTAGCTGTGAAATGCTCAGGACTGTATCTGTACTTGCTGTGCTACTGTGAGAGAAGGTGGGGCTGGGACACCCCAAGAAAGGTGATAGCCGGTGTGATACTGTGCCTTCTTCTGGTGAAGGTCATCTCTTCAGCATGCTTCCAAGTAGTTGTCTGGCAACTAATGACATGTGGCAAATTATCCTAGAGGCCTTCACAAGCCTGGAAAGCCCATGTCAAACAGTGCAAAGGACAGGAGCAAGCTTCTGTCTGGAAATGCCAACTCATTTTCGTGCATCTTAGTTTCTCAGCAAGAGCTGAGCTGTGTGCCCATTGTGTTTTGGTAGTGTCCATACTGTTTGAGGGCATTGTCATAGGTTCAGGTGTGGTCCCCGCTGAGGTTCCTGAATCTCAAGAGTTCCTGCAGAATGTGCTTTCCAGCAGTCGAATGTTTGCGAGCACCTTTGTTTCCTCTTTGCAGATAAGGGGCTGCACGTGGAGGTGCGTGTGAACAAGGAGTGGTTCACAGGCCGTGTCACGGCTGTGGAAAGGGGCAGAAATGCAACCCGGTGGAAAGTGAAGTTTGATTATGTCCCTACAGACACCACGCCACGGGATCGCTGGTAACTATCTCGAGCTACTGGATTTTGGAGGCTTGTTCTGCTTTTGGGAGGAAGGGCCTGTTTTATTGTCATAGATGCTGAAGGCAAATATGCTGCTGTCATGTCAGGGAGAGTGTGAGTGCAGTACTGTCCAGTGGCATCATAATGAATGGGCATGGCAGATTCCATCAGTGTTGTGTGTGTAGAGGTCTGAGTGACGCTAAGGTACAGGTTCTGATGAAGCTGTTAGCAGTGTTTCAGGTATGTCCAGTGTTGAAAAGGATTCCTGACATTCCCTTAATACTTTTTCTCAGGGTAGAGAAGGGCAGTGAGGATGTGAGGCTGATGAAGCCTCCCTCTCCTGAGTTCCAGGCTCCAGACACGCAGGAGGAAGAGGAGGTGGTTGTGGCTGAACCTTCTACCTCGGACTGCATCAGAACCGAGCCGGACACCACTGGTCCCAGCAGCAGCCAAGAAACAGTTGACCTTTTGGTCCAGATCCTTCGGTGGGTGCACTGCAGGCCCTTGGGAGCTCTGCAGTCTGATTGCTTCATGCTGTTAAATTCCCTGTTGTGGCTTTATGTTTTTCTTTCCTGCACAGGAATTGTTTGCGGTACTTCTTGCCTCCAAATTTTCCAATCTCCAAGAACGAACTGAGTTCCATGAGCTCAGAAGGGTTGTTGGCATTCCCCTTGGTAAGTTCAGTACTTCTAGAAAAGTAAGTTTGGGGGGTTCCCACACATATTCCATTGTTATGGCAAGTGTGCATCCTGTTGATGGAAGAGCACACTCTTGAAAAGATGGTTTGGATCCTCAGCAGACTAACATAGCTGAGGAAAGGAATGAGAGCTCTGAGAGATGCCCTGAGTCTTGTGACAGTTGTCTGAGGATTTTTTCTAATTACTATACATCTATGTGGGAATGCTGTTGCCTGCTACTGTGTCAGATTCTTATCCATCACTGTTACACATTAGAAAAGAGAGGTTAAAGGTTTGTAGAAGCAGGATGTAGACATATCTGTTGTTTTTGCTCCCAGCCTTATAACTTATATGGAGGCAGTCTTAAAAATGGCAGAAAACATGGAAACCAATACACTTCCCATTTCCCTGGGTGAGCAGGCTGACTGCCTCACACCTAAAGACTTTTGGGTGGCCTTCACTTGTTTGAGGACCAAACAGGTGGGGCTGTGTCTGTGAGCTGATACTGGGAGGTTCAGTGCTGGCTGGAATGCAGAGCAAGGGAACTGGCCTTTGTGACTTCTTCCTTCTTTGACATACCACCAAGGGAGGCCTTTCCAGGAGGCACCTGTACATGACAAAAGCCACCTGCAGATGAACAGATGACCAAAGTCAGTGCTGTTTGGTACTCCGGTACTCGCAGTGTGTGGCAGTCCCTCGTCTCCTTCTCTTTGTTAACTCAGGCAATCCGCTGGAGTTACCACTCCCAGTGCTTCCACAGGACACCTTGGTCATGTCTGGGGTGTTTGGTGAGTGCAGCTGTTCCTACCTCACAGTGACAAGCTGTGTTGTCTGGGTGATCTGTACCAAGGACACTCAGATTGTACAGGGGCTATCAGATCTTGCTGCAGCATACCTGTGAATTCAGGCTTTTTAAAACACACTGCAGCCTTAATCTAAATTCAAGCAGCTTTGGGGGCAGTTCTGGTATTGGAACAATGTGAAAATCTGTGTGAGTTTTGTGCTTGCTGCAGTGAGCAAATCAGATGTAAATGTGAGCATGGGCAGGGTGCGCAGAGGAGTGCTGTGGGGAGGTCACAGGGGCCACTAGTTTGGTTCTTCTAAAAGCCTGTAAGTGCTGCTGGGTTTTGTGATGCACGGTCCTTTCTTTTAATGTGTCATCTGTTGTGTTTTGTCTGCTACAGAAAGAATATTTTAAGCAGTATGAGGTGGGTCTGCAGAACTTGTGCAATTCATATCAGACTCGTGCTGATGCCCGGGCCAAAGCCTGTGAGGAAAGCCTCCGGGACTCAGAAAGGAAGCTGAGGGAAGCAGAGGAGAAACTGCAGAAACTGAGGACTAACATCATGGCCCTTCTGCAGAAAGTGCAAGAGGTGGGTAAGGAAGAGAGGCAAACCCTGAGCTGCCTCAGAGTAGCCACCTGGCCCAGCCCCTCTGGGCATTTCAGGTGTTTCAGTGCAGCATCTTACTGGGCTCCAGCTCTTCCTCAGCTGGGAGCAACTTGGACTCAGTCCATCAGAAGCAGAGAAGTGCACAGCTGTCCTTGCCCACCCTTATGATCCAGACCCTGAGGAGTCCCCTTGAGTGTTAATTCTCTCAAGATGATTTCTCATGGCATGTACATACTGCACAGGTTCTGTTTGTTCTCTGCATTCTGCTGCTGCAGAATTTCCCCAGGCACAGGCAGTGCTCTGCAGGGAATTTTTGCCGCATGCTTGGGCAGTTCTGAACTTCTTGCAGAAATGCAAACCTTTAAATAAATAATAATTAAAAAATCTTGTGGTGAAACTGATTTATTAATTATGCTATTAAATATTAAATTAAAATAGCAAATATATATTTAAATAAAGCCTTTAAATAAATAAAATTTAAATTTAAAAACTACTTGAAGAAAATTAGGATCAACCAATGGAGAAGCTACTGAAAGCAGTTGTTCCCTGTTAGGAAAAATTGTTAAAGCTAAAAAATCCCAACCAAACCTAACCTGACCCAGATCAGCACGGTAAATCCATCATTTGAGTGCATTGTTTGGGCATCAGGCACTGAGAGGGAGATTTGGGGGTGCCTTCATCACGGCTGTCAGCAGCTGGAGGGTGCTGGATGTTGGGGCATAGAGGCTGAGCAGACCACATGTTGAGGAGGATGCTGAGCTGCTCTGGCTCCTTCATTCTTGCACTGTATAAGATTCACTTCTCACTGGTATTTCTTGTTTCAGGACATTGATATTAATACAGATGATGAACTGGATGCATATATTGAGGACTTGATCATGAAAGGAGAATGAGCAGCCCCAGTACCAGTCCTGGAGAAGTGCAGAGGAGCTGGCTGCTGCAATGGGAGATGTGGATTCCTGCAGGGGTAGCCTGGGGCAGCTGATGTGGAAAAAGTGTTTTTAAACATTGCTCGTGTTGGTGTACAACTTGTTCCTGTGACTGTACATGAAAAACATCTGTGCTGTTGGCAGGAAAATTTTTAACTTTGTCAGTCTCTGCATCTCTTTGTTTTGTTTATAAATATTTATTTTTAAAAGAAATGGGAGCTGTGCCTGATGCAATGGGTGGGTCGCTGAGTGTTTTTAGTTATGTAAAAGTATGAGTGCCCTTCTTGCATCTGGGGTATATTCATATGCTAAACCTGGGACCCAGAGCACCCTGCCTAGCAGATTGTACCCAGTAAGAACCTGGCAGCAACTGAAAAATAAACCTTGACTTCTGGCAGAGGAGGTCAGAACTTAGACATGGAAGATACTCAACTTGGGCTAGAGATAGCCATGCCATGAATTTGAGCTGTAGGAAGGAGATGTCCTGTATGAGCATGAGAGGAGGGGATGGAACCTCACTGGATGGGGTGGTCTCGGCACAGGACGTGCGTCTGGCACAGTACAGACCTCAAGTGCAGTGAGGTTCCTGAACAGGAGGTCACCATAAGCAGGTGGGACTGCCACCATAGTAACAGCCAAGAGACTGAGGATCCCTTCTAGGAGAGGATGGCCTCCAGTGGCTGTGAGCATCAACGGGAGAACGCTGGAGTGTGGGTTCTCTGCTTGTAGACGCCTTATCAGACACTTCTGCTGTTTCCTGGAGACATAATTGCAACATCAGAAGAATTCGATCACCTGACAATAAAGTAACCCCTGTTCTATTGTCACCCCCTCAGGTTTGTATTGCTTTGAACAACTTGCACTTCTGGGTAATTTGATTATTAAAGTGCTGAAATTTGGAGCCTTCAAAGCCCTGTGCCACTTAGCAGCATCTGGCCCAGTGCCTTCTGGTTGCAGCCAGCACCTGGCAGGCCACTTGTGGCCAAGCGGCCGCAGTCTGAGTTTGCCTGCTGGCCAGCAGCTTCTCGGGCCTGCTAGAAGAAGGTGCCTCTGGACTCACAGTGGGAAATGAGTCCCTTGCCAGCCACGTAGTTGGAGGAACACGGTGTGAGCAAGAGGTGCCCACCATCAGGGAGGCCAGGTGGAATGGACTTTGGGGGTTCACTTGATGTCTGGATGTGTAATAGATGTTTTGTAAAAACCCTTTCAAATGTCTGTTGCACAGAAAATCTTCAGCACTAATTGTTTATAGTCCTAAAGAACTCCCAAGTTCTACATACTGCAGGATAGAGGGAAGGCTTTTGTTCATTACCTGAATTCGAGGTTCTTGTCACAGCACAGTGAGACTGACTGCTTCCATCCAGAATCTGGGCCCAACATCCCACAGTATATGAAGCTAAGGAGCATCCCCCTGTCCCTGGACACCTTCGTGTGCAGAGGAGCAGTATTCCTTAGCTGGAGGAGTAGGTTTCATTGGTCTCCATTTCCTCACGCATACTGGAGATTTGTTAGTTGTGGTGATACACTTGTGCTCCAGATGAAAATAATCTCTCTGGAGAAGCTGCATTTTTTATTAAGGTGAGGGAAGAAATCTTTGTCTTTCTCAGGAGTCAGCAGACATTCTAGAGAAGCAGGTTTCATTAAATTGCAGTTCAGAGCTGCTGCTATATGCAGGTTTTAATCCCTGACACCCAGGGGACACCAGTGTGGGACTAACAGTTCTTACACAGTTCTTGAGCTTCCTGGCACAGTATGATTCCCTACTTCTACTCTTCTGTTAGAAAAGTGCTACTCTGGGCTTTTTTGCTCTGTTCTGTGCAACTTCTCATTTCATTTTAACTCTTGTTTCTTATTGCATTTCATTTTTTTCAAAAATCTTGTTCCAAGGTTTTTTTGCTAGGAAAAGCAAGCCAAGAACTTCTAAGTGCCAATAAAATAAGTTTTTCATTCTCAAACTTCCTGGCAATCCTTCTCTTTTTTTTTTTTTTTTTTTTTCTGGTTTTGTTTTTGTAACCTTGTTAAGCAGAATCTATGTGTAACATCAGGTTTTAGTAACGCCTTTAAAACCCATAGGTTCAGAATGCCTCCAGAGGAGATCCAAACTCCTGCCTCCAGGCCAGGTACACTCAAAAACTGTTATCAGGTTGTTCAGGGCCTTTCCTCCTGCTGAGCTCTTAGAATCAAGGGTGGAGGTTGCCCCACAGCTCTGCTCTACACACTTCTCAGGGGTGTTCGTGTCACATTTCAAAGGCTGTTCAAACAGCACTGAGAACCTGTCCCCTGCCTGCAGCCCTGTCATGACACGTCTATGCTGTGATTAAGTCTGTTAATATCTCAGCTGTTCACTCAGTTCCCCTCTCCACTTCCAAGCTAACAGAGCCCTTGAATTCCAGGAGAGTTATTTTTTCAAGCCAACTTTGCCTCAGTGCCTTGCCTACTGTAGTGAACAGCCCCGGGGGGCTCCTGACAGCAGGACCATACTAGTCTTTGCTGCTTCCCTTGCTGAAGTGCCACCCTGGAATTCAAGGGCTCTGTCAGTGATCCTCCACCTCACATGGATTTGTGAGAAATGAAAACAAGGGTTTGTTGTGAGTAAGAGGAATAAAGTGGATAATAGAGTTTGGGACTAAAAGTTAAGGTTTAAAGTTCTAAGGTTTTACACTTTTTGACTGTTCAGGTTCTATTGGTTATATGGGGGAGGGGGATTTTCTCTTGCAGGGAACCAGGTGAGAAAGGCGGGACAGTCTGTTGGGCAGGGCAGACAGACTGACACCACTGCCAGGGAACCTCGGCCGCTGATAGGGCAAGAGAGGGGGCCCGGCTGGACCAATGAGAGTGAAGGGAGCAGTTAAAACTGACCAATAAAAGGACTATGCCAATCAGAGATCGAGAAATGGACCAGTAACATATCCAGTCGGGCTGCGAATCAAAATGGACCAGTGAGAAGACAGGGGTGGGGTTGAGGACACTATAAATGTCCCAGCCTACTCCTCCTGTGCATGCTCCCCTGTGGAAACACTGTGGTGGGGCGCTGTGGTAGTTTTAAATTTTAGGCTTTGGCTGGGTTTGTTGTTTTTTTAGGCCTTCCTGGGAAACAAGTCAGGTGACATACATTGACAAACCAGAGGTATTCCCTACTATCTCACATCACATGGGATTATAAGGGTGAGGGAGGAAGAGCTGGGTCACACTGTCTTTGGACACTCTTCCCTCGGGCAGGCTCTTCGGTGCAGTCTCTTCTCCTGTGGCCGGGTCAGCCTCTCCTCGGGCAGGAGGTGGGGGGAAGGATCACAGCTCGGGGCTGGTCACTTCACTATTTGGGTAATGCAGTGCCTTATCTGTTTTCCTTGGGTGTATATATGGTACCTATATAGTACCATTGGAGTTAACCCTCTTTCCCTGTATTTGCCTGGTATTCGTGTAGTGAGCATATAATACTAAGTTCCCTTTTCCTCCTCTGTAAATAAATATATATATATCTGTTCCCCTCACGGTCTGAAGCTTTTAAGTTTTCTCTCCTTCCCCTCGGCTTTTTCACCGTTTTTCTCCCCTTTGAGGGAGGGGCTATGGGGGGGGGAGGGGAAGGCCTGTGCTGGTGCTGGGAAGTTCTGCGTGGTGTTGCTTTGTTTTGGTTTTGCCCAGGGTCAAACTTCCACAGGCGCCCTGCAGGTGCAGCTCTCTCTCCAATAAATCTTTGCTTTGCTTTTACTTAAATCTGTCTACTCAAAATTTTTGAAGAAGGGATTTTTCCCACAGATTCACCCAGTTTATCTTGCAGAGTCAGACAAGGGCCCTGAACTCATTGCAGTTGATCCCTCTCCCAGCGTGCAGGATGTGGTCCTGCCTGCACATCTTGCCAGGGCTGTGTACTACTGTTGCTGTTCCTTAGGTGGAGGCTTGAAATTCCATGTTACCAGTATCAGATCTGGAGTTTCATCATCATGGCTCAGCTTCGTGAACGAAGATTTGGGAAGGGCTCTCCCCACGCTTACTGCAAGCGCGTTGATGGCTAAAGAGGCCAATGCGAGATAGGCAAGTCCGGTTGCAAAAGGCACAGCAGAAAGTCTCCATAGGCGGTGTTGGCGAGGCACGGCTCTTTCTGCGTTGTCTTTTCTCCTCGAGACTGATTCTGCGTGCGTTCTCAAAGGAATCAGCAGCGTTATGGATGGTGTGTCTCCACGCCTCCCGATTGGAGGCCAGAGTGGACCATTGATGGTAGTCAATATGGCCAAGGCTGAGGTACTGTTTTAGAGAGTCCTTGTATCTCCTCTTTGGGGCTCCTCTCTTGCGGCAGCCAGTGGCAATTTCACCATAGAGCACGATCTTAGGGAGATGATGATCCTCCATCCTGGAGACGTGCCCTGCCCAGCGCAGCTGCGTTCTCAGCAGCATGGCCTCAATACTCGTGACTGCTGCCTGTTCAAGGGTTAGTTTAATTTTGTGGCAATAGGATCAACTTTATTTATTTTTTTTTTCACAAGTAATTCCTGCAGCCCATAACAGAGACCAGCTGGGCTTTGGGTGCTGCTGCCTTTCAGCCACCAAACAGGGTTGTGGGGAACACTCAGCTTCCTCTCCTGCCAGAGCCTTGCCCAAAAGGCATGGCAGCATTCCCTGCCCAGAAAGTCTTTCTGGTCATCAGGCCCCAAGGAGTCTCAATCTACTTGGGAAAGTAACTTGAAATCTCTCTTAGCAACATCTGCACGTGTTAGTGGTCTCAGAGTTCTGGTCATGCACAACCTAAAATGGCTGTGCCTGCTGTGTGGGGTGGTACCAGATGGCTCCTGAATTATCCTGGTGTTCCCTTTCCTATCAGCAGAGCTGCAGAGAACTTCCTCCAGGCTTCCTCTAAGCCTACTGTCCTGGTTCTGGCCAGGATGGGGTAATTTTTTCAGTAGCCAGAAGGGGCATGGCCAGGATAACCTTGAGGTTATTCTGTACACCTCACATCATGTGCAGGGCCTGGGGTGGGGTGTCCCTTTTGCTCAGGCAGTAATGAAGCGAGTGGCTCGGGTAACATTGGTTTCCTCATGTTGAGCACTCAGATGTGAATCAGTCACCTCTCTTGTATGCTCTGTTGCTAATATTGCTGCTGATATGGTTTGATTCTTATTTCAGTGCTATTTCCAGTAAATTGTTCTTATCTCAGCCCATGATCTTTACCATTTGTGCCTGTCTTGGTTTAGTGATATTTTCAGGAGGTGAGACCTCTAATGAGATAAACCTTCCTCTTCAATTTCCTTCCCCCTAAATACTGACAAATTAGAAATTACAAGGAATCTGAATGAAGAAGGAAAAATAGCAATTTTACTAAAAAACAGACACCACCCCCTCGACTCCCCCAAAACATCACCCAACCAACAATAGCAGTCACCCCCTAGATCAAAAGGAAAACCCTGGAAGGATATTTCATTTGAAGAGAAGTCCTATGCCGCCAAGACAGTAGCATGGGTTCTGATATAGCAAACCATGTAAAGTGACAGTGCTGGAGCTGGGATTGCCTGCCATGGTGCTGGGACCAGGCTGTCACAGGCCACATGGTGGCAGTGACCTGTGCAGCTCCAGAAGGAAAATCCCAAACTGTCCACAATGGTTGGTCATGCTGAGGTGACTCAACTGGGGCTGGCGTTCCTGATCCACTTGGCGCGGGACAGTTGGTGGTGAAAGCTATTCCAAGAAGTGGTCGATGTTGCACGGGGCCAAGGGAACTCCTCGAAGTGCCTGGTGTGGGGGGTTGCAGTGGTCCCTTCCCTCAGCACCCACACTCAAGAGCAAAGAGAGCATTTCCAGTAGCACTGGGGATTTTATCCCCTCTCTTGAGTTCTTGAAATACTTCACTTCAAGGGCCCCCCCTTTCCAGCAAATCCTGAGATGCTGG
This sequence comes from Grallaria varia, assembly GCA_013396735.1. NCBI lineage: Eukaryota > Metazoa > Chordata > Aves > Passeriformes > Formicariidae > Grallaria > Grallaria varia. Next base: position 20,618 of record VWZG01012181.1, read on the forward strand.
GCACAGTCTCTGTCCAGCTCAGCTCAAATGGGACCAGGGATGCATTCCCCAGACTCTGAGCCACATGATGACATGCAAAAAATTCACCAAAAATCTAACCTATTTAACTAAAACTGCAACAGTGCCTCCAATTCTCCTCTCCATCCTGCTGGAGGGTATGGGCTGAGGAGGGATGGATTGAGCAAACAAAGCATGGTTTAGAGCCTTTTAGTGGGAGCACTAATTTGAGTAATATCATTCCTAAACTGTGACAGCCTTATGTGGTGCCCAAAGATGGGCAGAAAGGGTTGAAATAACAACAGATCAGCCCAGAGTGAGTTGGAAACAAATTTTATCCAAGCATTTGCTGTGTTAGGCTTAGAGCCACTTAGCACCAGGCCGTGCATCTATTCATGTGGGTGTAGTACCTAAACCTGTATATGTTTCTGCATACACACTATGTGCCCATCATGGTGCTCTTCTTGGAGATTGAAAAGGGTCTGTGGAAATTATCGAGCTCATTCTCCACTTCCCCAGCCAAACATTCAAAGCAAGTCTGTCTCAGAACAGTGTGCTTAAGGACCTCCATGAAAACTTCAAGAGGTGGGAGAGTGACTTTTTAGAGGCACAGACAGTGACAGGACAAGGGGCAATGGTTTTAAGATGGAGAAAGGCACACTTAGATTAGATATTGGGAAGGAATTCTTCCCTGTAAAGGTGGGGAGGCCCTGGTACAGGTTGCCCAGACAAAGCTGTGGCTGCCCCATCCCTGTAAGTGCTCAAGGCAAGGTAGAATGGGGCTTGGAGCAACCTGGCCTAGTGGAAGGCGTCCCTGCCCATGGCAGGGAGTCAAACTGGAAGAACTTTAAGGCCCTGTAAACCCCAAACCACTCTATAATTTTGTAGACAGCTGTACAGTCTCAATCCTCTTTCCCTAAACCATCCACCACCAGCAACCCAATAGTCTGGAGAACAAGCCATCCCATGCTCTGCACATGCCAATACCCAAACCAAATCAGCTGAGTTCACCCTCACAGTTGTGTCTCCCCTGCCAAGGCCAGGCCATTCCTCTTCCCATCTGCTCCATGCTGTAAGTCCAGGCTGGACACAGGCTCCTTATTCTGCCACACGTTTTCACAGGGCATGACCTTCATGGTTGCTGAAGACAATAGAGCAAAGGCCACAACTATTCTTGTTCCTTGGGGCTCAGGCCATCTAACTCTGGTCACACTTCACAGGCACTGCTGACAGATCCTGGGATTTAACTGCAGGGACTGACAGGATGCTTTGGGAAGCCCATTCCTGAAAGTTAGGATTTCACATGGCGAAAATTCCTGCTTAGAGACTGCATGAGGAAGGGAGAAAGGCCTGTCTCTTGGTCCGCCCCCTGGGGTAACAACCCCTTTGTGTGTCCTGCTGGGGTAGCAACCCCCTCTGGACCCCAAACTATGGCCGGGCATGGCATCACCACTGGCCTGGTTGCTCTCTGAGCCTCGGGGATCCCCAGACCCTGGTGTGGGTCCCCACATGGTTCGCCTCACCCTCACCTGGATATGTCAGGCTTTGAATTTGTTTGTGAATAGTAAGGAACCGTTTGATCCAATAGAGAGCAGATATGCTGCTTGTTGGATCAGGTCCATGGATTTGTTCCTATTATTGGAGAAAAGTGGTAACCATGAAGAAAAAAAGAACCCTGATTGGGATCCTTTAGGCTGTTTATCTCCCCCATATGATCTGCCAGGGGAGAATGAGCAAGGAGCAGAACAAGGGAGGGCTCCTTCACTCCCTCCTCCAAGCCTGCCAGTAACCCAAGAGCGGATGAGGTGAAATGATCCCTAATTTTATCCCTTAAGGGAGATTCTGATGCTAGATATAATGGGAGGAATGAGATTTGTTAATGTGCCCTTAACCAGCACAGAGATACAAGAATTTAAAAGAGAAATGGAGAAATAATTAGAAGATCCCTTGGGACTGGCAGATCAATTAGATCAGTTTTTGGACCCCAGCATTTATACTTGGGATGATAAGTAGGCAGTTTTAAGGACTGTTTTTATAATTGAAGAATGGCAAATTGTGAGGATGGCAGGAGTACAAGTATGTGAGAGGGAACACTCTCAGGGAGTAAATGGCCCAACAGGGGAACAAAAAATACCAGTAACACAACTGCAGTGAAATCAAAACACAGTGGAAGGCAGACAAAATGTTATCAATTATTGATCATGTAATATAAAAGGAATTTGGGAGGCAGCACCCCGAGGGTTGACTATGTTTAAGGCATTTGATGAGAAGCAGGGTAAGAATGAGTCTCCATCAAATTGGCTTGAGAGGTTGTGGAAGAATATTCAACAATATTCAGGAGCTGAGCCTGACTCGGTAGCTGGACAGCAATTATTAAAGGCCAACTTTGTCACGCACTCTAGGCCAGATACTAGGAAGAAGTTAGAGAAACTAGAAGACTGGGTTGAATGAGGGTTGGATGAGTTATTACGAGAGGCTCAAAAGGTGTATGTGAGAAGGGATGAAGAGAAGCAAAACCAGAAAACTAGATTGATGGTAACCACAGTGAAAAGAAATGATGAGGCAAGAGGAGAAACCTAAGCCAGCACACAAGTTTCATGCAACTGACCCATGAATTAGAGGAGGGCCCCTAAAAGGGGACTTACATGCAGAAAATACAGAAGGGCTCTGTGGAAAAAGGGACAAAATGCCACAAGTGTGTTATTACAGTGGTTGGGAGGGGCATTTTAAATTACAGTGCCCAAAAAGGAGGAACTCACATTAAAGTTTTTCAATTACAAGAGGTTTCCGAGTAGGGAGGTCAGGGACTCTACCTCCTGGGGATAAGAGAAGATAGAGAGCCCCTGTTAAAACTCAAAATAGGTCCCCAGGAGGAGGAAACCACCTTCTTGGTGGATTTGGGGGCACAAAGAACAGGCATTATCAAACTTCCATTGGGAGTAAGCATAGGATAAGAGAGTGTTACTGTAATAGGGGCAAAAGGAGAAACTTTTCAGGCAAATTTAATACCCCAAGCAGAAATACAAGGAAATGGGAAAAGACTAAAAGCAGATGTTCTGTATAACCCAAATACTGGGTTTAATTTGTTAGGGAGAGAGTTATTAGGTGCATTGGGGATTGGAGTGATTCCAGAAAAAGAGGAGTTAGAAGTTCACATATTCACTCTTCAAGAACAACCAGACATCAGCTCCATAGCTTGAGTGGGTCTGGGCAACTGGGGGAAACAAAGATTCCCCCATTAAAATATATTTAACTTCTGCTCAACTGGTAAAAATTAACAAGATCCCATTTCTCAAGAAGGTCAAAGGTGCCTAAAACCAGTGACAGACGAACAACTGAAAGATGGCCTATTGGAACGCTGTAAGTCCCCCTATAATGCCCCCATGTTACCAGTTAGAAAAACTGACAGAACTTACAGGTTAGTACAAGACCTAAGAGCAATAAATAGATTAGTCAAAGAATGTTATCCAGTTGTCACTAACCCAGACACAATTATGAGTCATATCCCTGCTACTAGTGCATGGTTTTCAGTTATTGACCCGAAGCATGTATTTTGGGCTTGTCCCTTAGGCCTCAATAACCTGGACATTTTTGCCCTTGAATGAGAAGACCCAGATACAAGGAGAAGGCAGCAATTATGATGGACTATTCTCCTGTAGGGATATGCAGAAACCACAAATTTATTCGGACAGGCACTTGAAAAAGTAATGGAAGAATTTGACGGCGGGGACTCAATTAAAGTATTGCAGTACATGGATGACTTGTTGATAGTGGGTGTTTTAATATGGAGGAAATTAAAACAATTTTGTCTGTTAAAATTCCTTTCCCAAACTGAACACACCTCTTTAAATTTAAAACAAATTTTAACTATGAAGATATCTTAGAATCATAGAATCATAGAATTGATTGGGTTGGAAAAGACCTCAGAGATCATCAAGTCCAACCCTTGGTCCAACTCCAGTCCGTTTACTAGATCATGGCACTCAGTGTCACATCCAATCTCAGTTTAAAAACCTCCAGGGACGGTGAATTCCCCACCTCTCTGGGCAGGCCATTCCAAGGCCTGATTACTCTCTCTGTAAAGAATTTTTTTCTAATATCCAACTTAAATTTCCCCTGGCAGAGCTGAAGCCTGTGGCCCCTTGTCCTATTGCTGAGTGCCTGGGAGAAGAGACCAATCCTCTCCTGGCTATAACCTCCCTTCAGGGAGTTCTAGAGAGTGAGGAGGTCACCTCTGAGCCTCCTCTTCTCCAGACTAAACACCCCCAGCTCCCTCAGCCTCTCCCCACAGCACTTGTGTTCCAGTCCCTTCCCCAGCCTCGTTGCTATTCTCTGGACCCGCTCCAGCCCCTCAATGTCCATCCTGAACTGAGGGGCCCAGAACTGAACACAACACTCAAGGTGTGGCCTCACCAACGCAGAGTCCAAGGGAAGGATCACTTCCCTGGTCCTGCTGGCCACACTATTTTTGATCCAGGACAGGATCCCATTGGCCTTCTTGGCCACCTGGGCACACTGCTGGCTCATGTTGAGCTTCCTGTCAATGAGCACTCCCAGGTCCCTTTGTGCCTGGCTGCTCTCCAGCCACTCTGTCCCCAAAGTGGCCAAAGTGCAGGACCCGGCACTTGGCCTTATTGAACTTCATCCCATTGGAATCAGTTCACCTCTCCAGTCTATCCAGATCCCTCTGCAGAGCCCTCCTGCCCTCCAGCAGGTCGACACTCCCTCCCAACTTGGTGTCATCAGCAAATTTGTTGATGGTGGTTTCAATCCCCTCATCTGAATCATCAATAAAGATGTTAAACAGGACTGGACCCAACGCTGACCCCTGGAGGACACCCAGATATGTAGAAGAAAGGATAACAGTTCTTAACTACAATATATGTATATATCTCCAAAACACCAGAACACAACAAACAACAACTGTGTAACCAAAACCTCTGAATGAGTAAGTCTCTGCTGTCCTCTGGTGCAATGATGGTCATGGACAGCAGGTGGTGATGTCGCACCCCGGCCTCCTTGGCCATGCACCTTGGCGGGGGGAGGTGGGGAAAGAAGGAAAAACAGAGTCCAGGGGAAAAAGAAGTTGCCTGCAGCAGCTTCCTAGTGCCAAAAACTCACATGGATTTGTCTCTAGGAAGGGACGGGATGGAATCTTTCCTGTCGGCAATGCGGACTCTCCCTCCTTGTCATTTGTTTGAAAGGCGTTGGCTCGGGGGGTGGGTAGAGGTGCAGCAGCTGCTCCACCAATGCTGTGGGCCGCCTCAGGAAGATTGTAGCAAATTCCAGGCAACAGTGACAGTCTCTGTCCCTCTGAAGTGCAGGGCATCTGGAGTTAGGGATTGGAAGCAGGCAAAAAGCCAAAAAAAAAAAGCAGCTTCCTCCAAGATACTTCTCTTCTGAACCGCCCTTGAAAATGAAACCAAAATTCCAAACCAAAAGAAAAGAAGTCTCCTCCTGCCCTCTCCCATCAATCAGGTTGAAAGTTGGCCAATTAGATAGGTGGTCCTTTATTTTAGCTAGCTGTGGTGGGAAGGGTGTCAACTTTGGAACTCTGTGTGGTAGGGAAAGAAAAATTCTGACACATTCTAAAACTATAACATTATCCACCCCAAATTTTACTTCCATACCAACAACATGTATTAAACTTAAACCTTTCAACTATATACATATTTACAGATATATACATACAGATACAGTATTATGGGCAGCTTACACAAAAATAATGTCCCCTTGAGGTACATGTCGTGTTTCTCCATCATCCTGCATCACCCACCATGTGCAGCCAGATCCTTGAGCAAAAACAATCCCATGAATGGGTTTGCCTTTGCTCAAAGGCAGGATTAATCCAAACCTTTTTCCCTAACATCCCTCTCAGGTGTATTACAGGGACTTTATCTTTACCTACAGTGTGAAGGGATTCTGATTGGGCAGGACTGGCTCAATTGACAGACACTCTAGTGTTGACCAGCCATGCAGCCCCAGCTAGATGCTGATTCCAGTGTTTGAAAGTCCCTCCACCCAACACCTTCAGAGTTGTTTTCAACAGTCTGTTACCTCGTTCAACCTTCCCGGCAGCTGGTGCATGGTAGGGGATATGATACACCCACTCAATGACGTGCTCTTTTGCCCAGGTGGTAACCAAGCTGTTCATGAAATGAGTTCCATTATCTGACTCAATTCTCTCTGGGGACCTGTGTCGCCACAGGACTTGTTTTTCCAGGCCTAGGATGGTGTTTCAGGCAGTGGCATGAGGCACTGGATGAGTCTCCAGCCATCCGGTGGTTGCTCCCACCATGGTGAGCACAGAGCACATACCTTGGCAGGTCTGCAGGAGTGTGATGTAATCAACCCGCCAGGCCTTTCTATACCTGTCCATACCAGCGTCCACCATACCAAAAGGGCTTCAATCTCTTAGCCTGCTTAATGGCAGCACATGTCTCATAGTCATGGATAACCTGAGAAATCATCATGGTAAGACTCGCAAACGAAGATTTGGGAAGGGCTCTACCTAACCTTGCTGCAAGCGCGCTGATGGCTAAAAAGGCTAATGTGAGATAGGCAAGTCCAGTTGCAAAAAGCACAGCAGAAAGTCTCCATAGGCGATATTGGTGAGGCATGGTTCTTTCTGCACTGTCTTTTCTCCTCGAGACTGATTCTGCGTGCGTTCTCAAAGGAAGCAGCAGTGTTATGAATGGTATGTCTCCATGCCTCCCCACTGGAGGCCAGAGTGGACCATTGATGGTAGTCAATATGACCAAGGCTGTGGCATTATTTCAGCGAGTCCTTGTATCTCCTCTTTGGGGCTCCTCTCTTGCAGCAGCCAGTGGCAAGTTCACCACAGAGCACGATCTTAGGGAGGTGNGAGAAGAGAGCAGAAGCACACAGAAGTAGCTCTGCAGTGCTTAAGATTCTGCTTTGCAGAGGCTGCTGAGCTTTTTGGACTGGAAGTCAGCTTGAAGAAGGCAGACGTTCTCCTCCAACCTGCATTTCAGTAAGCCTTCCAGAATCCCCACATCGCCATAGACAGATCAGAACTTAAGTCAGTCCAGCAGTTCACCTATCTGGGAAACATCATTTCCTCACATGGTAAGATTGACCAAGACATAGACAACAGGTTAGCAAAGGCATACAGAGCTTTTGGAAGATTCTATAAAAGAGTCTGGCACAATAAACACCTGAAGAAAAGTACAAAGATAAGTGTCTATAGAGCCGTTGTACTGTATACTCTACCTGAGAGATAATGTCCATGGTTAAATCCACCTCTCAGTCTCATGCCCATCTATAGGTGGCATCTCTGCCCTGATGGCCTCAGGCATTATGGGCCCATCGAGCCAGGAACAACTCTCCCTTATGCTGCCAATCTAAATCTATCTGTGATACTTTGACCC
>VWZG01012185.1:0-10293 GCA_013396735.1 Grallaria varia
TACTTTTAAACCAGCAGAGATTCTTAATGGCTTTGTACATAATTTTCAGATGTTAGGAAGTACTTAACAACTGGCATTGTCATGGAACTTTGCCAAATATTTATAACTTGATTTTGTAAAAATATACATTTAAATATACTGTGTAACAGCTTGGACCCCATTACATTCAATCTGCATAATCTCTGACAACAGAGTTAGGGTATCATTTTATACCTCTGCTCAGTGAATATCCCAGTCCAGTCATTAAAATTTTACACCTGTGAATATAAGAAAAATTTTTCATAGCAAGTCTTTTCATACATCAAAAATCTAGGAATCAGTAACAAAATTCCTGTCAGGAGATGTGATTGTAAATCCTGCTATAACATGTGAATTTTAAGAGCTTGCTGCTAGTGCTTATGATATTCACCAAAGAGCACTGTAATCATGTTCACAGAAAATGCCTGAAATATCTTGTTGGGAAAAAAAGTCTCAATAAAATAATTGCAAAAATTTTTGTACTAGCAACACCATTAACAGGACAGAGATGTGCAGCAAGAGTCAGGAGACAACTAATTTCTCTTTGGAGAGAGACATCCCCACCAAAATTTAAGGTTTCAGAATAGAAGTAATTTAATCAATCAAGTAAGTAGTTTTGGCATACTTTCACATATTTTCATCAGATTACTAAAAAAAACAGTCATTCCTTTTCAATGGAGAATTTATCAGTGTTTGAGTTGGCCTGAGTCAGAAAAAAACAATGTAGAGGCAGTGGAGCATAAAATACCCCTGTTAGCACTGGCACACACATCTACTCTCTGAGCTCTAAAATTCCACTCACACTCAACAGCAAAAGAGTATCTGCATCATTTTCAGTCTGAAAGTAGCTTCTCTTATGACAACTGCACTACAGTCACGCAGTGTAGTCACTTTGTAACACCACCAAAGGGGGGTCATCAGGAATTTCCACAGTGACACCCCTCCTCTTACAGCACCTTTTTGTTCCAGAGATCCAGAAAATGAAATTAAAACTGTATCTCACAGCTGTTAAGGTACAGTTTATCAGTTGGGTATAACATAAGGATGAATGGTAGGTTTCCACTCACAAAATGTCAGTTTGCTAATGGACCGCTAGACCTTTTACAAAGTACCTGAAGGGAGATTAAAAGAGAGGTGGAGACAGACTGTTTGAAAGAGCCTGAAGTAACAGGACACGGGGGAATGGCTTCAAACTGAAAGAGAGTAAATTTAGATTAGATATTAGGGAAAAGTTCTTGACTATGAGGGTGTGAGACACCGGAACAGATTGCCCAGAGAAGCTGTGGCTGCCCCATCCCTGGAAGTGTTTAAGGATATCTGGGATGGGGCTCTGAGCAACCTGGCCTAATGGTGTCCCTGCCATTTGCAGGAGGATTGGATGATCTTTAAGGTTCCCTCCAATTCAGGCCATCCTATGATGATCATATGAAGTCAGGTAACAGCTCTCAAATGGCTCCTTTCGCACATCTCAGAACAGATGTCAGAGAACAGTAATTACAGGTTCAATTTCTACTCCCTCCAGGACACTTCACTTGTGGCACACCACAAAACACATTTCTGTCTCCCATTCTATTCAGAATAAACCATTAAAAATTTTTGAGGTCATGGGATCCTTGATTTAGCAAGCCCTTCTTGCAAAATGCAGACCACAGAAACTCAGCAATTTTTAATACTGAGGGCATTGAACTAAGTCTCTCTTTTATGAAGCTGTTTTATTTAGGTAAGTCAAGATGGTACTCAATGGGGGAAAAAAATTATTAATTTTCTTCTCAGCTAAAAAAGTTGCACTAACTGGAAAGAAATTCCACTAAAAAAGCTCACTTGACCTCAGGGTGATTAATTCATACTTAACAATGGTAGAAGAACAGAGTCCGGGAAGGAGCTGGCCTTAGATGGGAGCAGATACAAATGTATTTTGCTTAACTGAGCCTGTAAAGGATGGCAAGCTGTACAATAGTACTCTGCACTGGCGTGAGATTCACTCAGATAAACCTGGTGATCACATATCTGGTGATCACAGGTCAGCTTGTGCAAAGTGACTTCATTATAGATTTTAGTGCCCTTCTAGTTTTTTGTTCCTTTTTTTTTTTTATTCCTATTAGCATCATTACAGAGCATAGCAAAGCAAAAAATTACCCTGGAATTTGCTCTTTTTATTACAGAACAGCTCTGGGTTTAATAAATCTTCAAGATACAATGTTTTATTTTTCCACTAGAAGGCTGTATTACAGAGAAAGAGTTACACAAATTTCTTTCATAATAATGTCTTGCTTTTGCAAGTTCTAAGTATGGTTTAAATAAGGGTGCACTTTCTCTGTCAGGTATTTGAGGAAAGCTGCCAATGAAAAATCAAGGTGAGATTCTGGGACTCATTTTCCTTTCTGTGAGTGGTAGCTGGATCTTGCACAACGACACAGCCAGGGAAAGCACTCCACAAACAAACAATCAAACAGATGAAACGCAGGCACAGTTTTATGGAAAATGTGACTTTTATTTTTTCACAATATCTGAGAGCTTCTGCAATCAGGACTTTGAGGAAGAGGTAGTTCTTCTAGACCATGAAAATCTGGTAACATCTTTAATGGAAAGGATTTTATAAATCAACTTAGTTGCTGTGCTTTGGGTGGCAAGGTTATAGAGAGCAGAGGAAGGAAAAACTAGGAAATACTAAAATTTTTATTATGTCAGCATAGCTCTAGTCTATTTTTATCCCCTAAAAAATAGTTAGAATGCTACTAAATGTAGTCAGTAGCACAGAGTGACCCTTACATTATAGCATCTGAGTGCACCGCAGTGGTTCAGTTTGTTCTCCCTAGTGCCTTTGAAGTTGAGATAAATGAGTTGCCCATGGTCATATAAAAGGCTGTGGTTGATCTGGGAACAAAAGTAATATTTTTGGTGTCTAGACCTTGGCTTTATCTCTGTAATAAACCTTGGTAGTAAGAGAAGACAAGGAAAAAGTTGTTTGGATGACAGTTGATTACATTCAGAAAGAGAAAACCAAGACAACAGAGGGAGTAATTTCCCCATGTGAGATGCTTCTTAGGTCATTAAGCATGCATTTTATTGAGTTCCAATTATTTTTTTCTCTGGAAAACAAATAAACAATAAATATTATAAATAGTTTTAAATTTTAATATTTATTTTTAAAAATATGGTCATTCCATTCTGTACATTGATGGACAGATTTTCCTCACAGTTGTTTGGTTTTCTACAGTGAAATTACCTATAACCTGCTCTGAAAAGAATGGAAGACATCAGACTGTAACGTAAGCAGAAAACAAAAGTTTTTTGCTAAATATCTGTAAACAGTTCAATTTTTCTGCGAAGTAAGGTTTACGCTGCTTTTGTTTTGTAATATGACACAAACTCAGGCTATATTACTGTCAATTTCTCATTTTTTACCTTTATATGTTTTCTGCAATTTCAGGAACTGAAAAACATAAAATAAATATTTATTTTCTAAGAAAGATTGCAAAAAAAAATTTTAAAAGGCTAATAAAATCTCAAATAAATGCATATGGCCATACAAATCATAGAAATATATTATCCTTCATATATATTTGCATTTTCTTAACTGGGAAATACAACTTTAAAATTTTTAGGTCCTTCCTAAATATGTAGATGCAGGCCCAGACCCACCATCAGTAAAGGCAGAGTTGGTATGTGAACTATTACAGGAGTGTGACTCCTACAAATCAATGGTCCCTGACAATATCAGCCAGAGTATGTTAGGAGAGCTGGACGGTGATGTTGTGAAGTCACTCTCCATAAACTTTGAGAAGTCATGGAGATCAGAACACATCAAGAAGACTGGAAGAAGGCTAATGTCACCCTCATCTACAAGAAGGGGATAAAGGAGGATCCAGGAAATGATAGGCTAATCAGTCTTACTTCAGTCCCTGGGAAAGTTATGGAGCAAGTCCTCTTGAGGACTGTCACAAGTCAAATGAAGTACATGACTGGGAAAAGCCAGGACTGTTTCACCAAGGGCAAATCATGCTCCACAAACCTGATCATCTTCCATGACAAAATAACCTGACAAAGTTGGAGATTTTTCCAAGGCTTTTGATACCGTTTCCCCCTCCTAGAGAAACTGATGCTTTATGATCTAGACAACTGCTCTGTGCAAAGGGTAGGGTACGAGCTGACTAAACTGTCTTTTCAAACCATCAGCCTGTCACAAGCTGGGTCCTCCAGGGATCGATACTGGGGCCAAGGCTGTTCTATTAATCTTCATAAGTGACCTGGATGATGGGATCAATTGTACCCTGATGACTGTTGCTAATGATAACAAACTGAGTGGAGAATTTAACACTTCAGATGGGAGAGTCACCTGCATAGGCTGGAAGAGTGGGCTAGACAAGAATCTCATGAAGTTCAACAGGCATAAGGTCTTGTATCTGGGAAAATATAGTCCAGGTGTGCAGCACAGGCTGGAATCTACCTGGATGGGGAGCAGCTCTGTGGAAACAGACCTGGAGGTCATGGTGGACAAGTTTAATATGAGTGAACAGTGTGCAGCAGCAAAGAAAATCATCATCAGAGATAAAGAAGTCACTATCCCAGTGTACTTAGCACTAGCAAAGCCATAGCTGGAATACAATGTTCAGTTTTGATCCCAACAATAAAAAAAATATGTTGACAGGCTGGAGAGGATCCGGAGAAGGACCACAAAGATGATCCAAATACTGGGAAGACTGTCATGAGAGCGCTGAGTTTGTTCAGTTTTGAGAAAAGAAGACTCAGGGAAGACCTAATCACTGTGCTCCAGTACTTAAAGGATGGCTACAAAGAAGGTGGTGACTTCCTTTTTTAAAGGAGTCACTTGGAAAAGATGAAGGGTGATGTGTACAAATTAGTCTTGGGGAGATTCTGATTGGACACAAGAGGAAAGTTTTGCACAATGAGAACAATCAGCCATTGAAATGATCTCTCCAGGTAAATGCTGGGCTGTCTAACAATGGACAATTTCAAGATTCAGTAGGGCAGGAGGCTGGGCTGTTTGTCTAGAATGTGCTTTTGCCAAGAAGGGTTGGACTAGAGGATCCTTGAAGTCCCTTCTGACCTGGTATTCTATGGCTTATTTTCCCCTGGTTATTGAGATTTTAATCTAAAAAGCTAACCGGATGTTAATCAGAAACAGTTGTTTGGCTTTAGTGCATTTTATCAGACATGAAATAATAATTTATTTCTGGATATTATAAAAGAAAATTTCTATGCAAGTAGTTCTATATAATACATATAATTAGGCATCCTCAAACTGGTATGAAACATGCTAACAACTCCTGGAGTTGGAAAAAAGAGAGTTTCGGAAAAATTTTGAGTGACTCCAATTACTGCTTCCTAAGAGAAGATTGTTCTTTATGTTGATGCTAGCATGTGAATTATTCTCTCTTACCAGCAAATTTTTTTGAATTTATTTTGAAAATAAAAATCATGTATATCGTTGAACTAAAATCAAAATTAAACACAAAGCACAATTAACTTAAAAGAAAGATGCAAAATTGAAAACTAAGGGTTTATTCTGTAATCCATATGAGCACACCAGAGTTGAGAAAGAAGTAATTATCTCACTATTGCCCCAGTAATATCAGAACCTTATTTCTATGGTTTTGTTTATTGAGATATGTCATTATAGGCCACAATTCTGTAATTTTGTATTTCGTCATGAACTTTCCATCTTCGAGTAAATTGGTGATTAAGGTTTAAACTGACAAATAATTCAATCTATCAAATGAAGTGTTCACTTTTTAAAAACCCTGGGCAAGGCAAACTGTATTTTGGATATATTAAATAAATTTTAAAAAATCTTGAAGCAGAATTTAGGTTATTACTAAATTCATAATATCAAATATAATCTTTTAATTCTAAATTATTAGTAAAATCTGAAACAAGTACTTGTGAAATTAGAGTTATAATTCCTAATTCTGATTTCCATGGCTGTATAATTATCATTTGCTCTGTGAAGCTATGAGTTGTACAAGTGTATTATGAAGTGAATTGGTTCCTATATCAAAAACTTTCAGACTTGAAAAACAATGATTTACTGTATCATCTTTTTTTCTTCTGATAAAGACGTGAAATAGAATTATAAGAAAATTTCCTCTCCTAATCCAGGAATTTGCTTTTTCTTCAATCTCCAGCCAGTAAAATCCACATCAATCGAAAGGATGAGCTCAGTGCAGTTTAATTGTTTAAAACAGTGAGTAATTGCTCAACTTGTTCACTGCTTCAAACAAATATTGTCACTTTGATTGTTCTCTCTCTTCATCCATCTTCTCATCACCACAAACAACTGAGACTAATTACTGAGCCAGACTTCCCTATTGTTTATCTCTACTTTGACCCTAGTTACCCAAATGAGGTGCTATTTATCACATTACATTTTGCTACCTGGTACTTCTGTGCTTCTTTTTTCTAAAGCTATTTAAACTATATGACAAAACTGTTGGTAAGCCCCTTGCACTATTTCAGTCTTCAGATGTCACTTCAGGTGCTGTTTTCCATAGCAAGTGATTCAGGTCTGTTTCAGTAGTTGTAGTCGCTTTGACAGGAGTAGGTTAAGAGCTGACATGAGTTCCTGTCTTGGTTTAATGCTGGCCAGCAGCCAGGCCCCTCACAACCAGTCACTCCACCACCATCAAGGTCAGGGAGAGAATGAGAAGAGTAAAAGCTGGAAAACCCTTTGGTTGAGATAAAGGCAGTTTAATAGAGAAAGCAAAAATCATACACACAAGCAAAGCAAAAGGAAGAATTAATTCACTGTTTCCCACGTGCAAGCAGGTGTTCAGCCAATGCCAGGACAGCAGGGCCCCATTACATGTAACAATTACTTGGGAAGACAAACTCCATCACTCCAAATGTTCCCCCCCCGCCTTCCTTCCTCTTCCCTCCACTTTCTATACTGAGCATGATGCTCTATGGCGTGGAATTTTCCTTTGATCAGTTTGGGTGACCTGTCCTGGCTGAGTCTCCTCCCAGACTCCCATGCACTCCCAACTTTCTTGCCAGTGTGGCAGTGTAAAAAGCAGAAAAGTCCATGGCTCTGTGCGGGTTCTGGTCAGCAATAACAAAACCATCTCTATATTATTAACCCTGTGTTCAGCACAAATCTGAAACCTACTAACCTCTGGGAAGAAAATTAACTCAAATACAGCTAAAACAGCACAGCCTCAAATATTGAACAATAAACAGAAATAATGCTTGAGGTCACCTCAATCATGTCAAAAGTAGAAATATAAAAAGAGGAAATTAGTATGTTTTCATGCAAATATCAGAGCAGGTTTTCTGAGAATTTTAAGTCAGATTCTTTTTCTTGAATATATTCATAGAAATGGAATTTATTTCAAATATAAGAAGTGTGAGATTTATGAGATTTCCACAATAACCTATTTACTGTAATTTTTTTTTCTTTCCCTTAATCTGTATGTCCTTTTTTGAAATTCAACATATGTTCTATGAGTGAGACTTACTTCTTTAGCTTTACAAAATGAAAATATTAATTGTATTAATAGTGGGAGTAAAGTTTTATGAGCTGATATATTGTCCTGGAAAGCTTTTTTTTCATCCAGATATCATCTATGTCGATTGGCATTTCTGCAGATGGAAAGAAAGGAAGAAATAAAAAAAGAGTATAGTAGAATACATAAGTAATAGCCAAAGCT
Organism: Grallaria varia; assembly: GCA_013396735.1. Taxonomy (NCBI): domain Eukaryota; kingdom Metazoa; phylum Chordata; class Aves; order Passeriformes; family Formicariidae; genus Grallaria; species Grallaria varia. The sequence continues at coordinate 7,686 of VWZG01012185.1, forward strand.
ATAGCTGAGGTAAACACCGATTAGGCAGATCTTTTCTCATACATAGATGGCTTTTTTTTTTCCTTCCTGATGAAAAACCGAAATAATCTAGCACTTTACTTCAGGACTTCAAAACATCAAATACCATGCATTACTACTTCAGGGAAATATATTTATGAATATAAACAGAAATAGCAGTATCGCTTTCAAAAATAAATCAGATTTTGGACTGAGATAACTACAGTGAAAAAACTCAATTGCAATAATGTAGAGAAATGTCTCAGGGTAGGTTGTTGTATCTGTTAGCTTTTCTTCAAATTTTCGGATGGTTCCAGTTTTCAACAGTTTAACCACGTACTCCTATGAAACAGTGCTATAAAATTTCCCTTCCAACCCAAACAATTTATGATTCTATGATAGTACCCAATGAAAAGAAAAATTAATTCTAATGGAGAAAATAACTCTAAATCTATCCTGGTGGAACTCAACTGGGTGTAACAGAGTAGCTACCTCACAGAGAATAGAATTCAGATGGCTTTGGATTAATTTTACTTCAAGTTTTCTACAACAGAGCTGTACTTTCTTATGTATTTTGGACTATGTCGCTATTTTTACTCCATATGTAAGATAATCATGGTGGAAGTTTCATTTGTATCAATGGTTTTGGTCACTGGAATAAATCAGGTATTTGAATGTCTAGCAAGAAGGCAGCTGTCATGGTTTAAGCCTCTTTCAGCTGCTTGCTTATCCCTTCTCCCCAATGGTGGGATCCAGAGGAGAGTTTAAAGAAAAAAAGGTAAAACCCAAGGGGTTAGTTAAGAACATTGTAATATCTGTAATGTAGTAATAATAATAATAATAATAATAATAATGTAATGAAAAGCAAGACTACAAAAACATAAGGAGAAACAAAGCTCAAGATAGGCAATTGAAGCCCAGTGTAGACGTTTACCACCTGCTGACCAATACCCAGCCCATCCCCCAGCAGCATCAGCCCCACCCAGCCAACTCCTCTGTGTTATATACTGGGCACAGAATTCCATGGTGTGGAACATCCCATTGGCCAGGTTTGATTGGCTGTCCTGTCCAAGTCCCCTGAAGGTTTCTCATGCACCTGCTCCCTGAACGTGGGAAACCGAGTAGTTCTTGACTCAGTTTAAGCACTACTTCGCAATAACTAAACCATCAATGTGTTGTCAACGTTATTCTCATATTAAATCCAATACACTGCACTGTGTCAGCTACTAAGTAGAAAATTAACTCTATTTGAGCCTAAACCTATTTGAGCAGCTTTCAAGATGCCAGTGCAGTAATTCATGCTATCTTTTCAACATGGAAAATGTTAATGTATCTACATAATCCAGTGTTTCATGTTTAGGCCAAATAAGATATTACGCAACATTTTGAAATTTTTGAATATATGCTTTAGGATTGTTACATTCTCTTTCAGATGAGGCAATAAATCTGTCAGGTGTCAGAAATAAGATTACAGCTTAAAAGATCTTTTGGGGGGTTTTTTTGTTGTGGGTTTTTGTTTTGTTTTGTTTTTTTTTTTCTGTAATGTCTTGCTGATTGAAATTGCTTCACTAATTCAAGAATTAATGAAGACCATTGGCATGATGATTAACAATGCTGAAAGTCCACACATCTTTTACTTCTCTGTTCAGGCTTGGACTGGTGAACTGTTTGCTGGGTAAAAAATTGTCTAAATGGCCAGGCTCAAAGAGTGGTGGTATATGGAGTTACATCCAGAGGGCAGCTGGTCACCAACTGTGTTCCCCAGGACTTTATATTGGGCTCAGTTTTGTTTAATACCTTCGTTGATGACCTGGACAAGGAGCTCAAGTGTAACCTTAGTAAGTGTGCAGACAACACCAAATTGGGTTAGAATATTGATCTACTGGAGGTCAGGAGGGCTCTGCAGAGGGACCTGGACAGGCAGGACCAATTTAACAAGGGACAGTACTAGGTCTTGTAATTGAGTCACAAAACCTCAGGCAGGGCTACAGGTTTGGACCAAGGGAAAAGGACCTGGAAGTGCTGGTCGACTGCGGCTGAACATGAGCCAGTGTGTGCCCAGATGGCCAAGAAGGCAAATGACACCTGGCCTGTATCAGCAATAGTGTGGTCAGCATGACCAGGGCAGTAATTGTCCCCCTATACTCAGTACTAGTGTGGCTTCACCACAAATCCTGAGATCAATTTTTGTCCCCAAATAACAAAAAAGACATTGAGATCCTGGAAAATGTCCAGAGAAGGGCAAAGGACCTGGGGAAGGAAGGGTCTAGAGCACAAGTGTGATGAGGGCCGGCTGAGGGAGCTAGGAGTGTTTAGCCTGAAGGAAAGGATGCTCAGGGGAGACCTTGTCACTCTTCACAACTACCTCAAAGGAGGTGGCTTTTGATCTGTTTTTGCTAGCAACAAGCAAGAGGACGAGGAAAATGCCTCAAGTTGCAACAGAAGTTGTTTAGATTGGATACTAGGAAAAAATTTGTCACCAAAAGAGTTGTCAGGCCCTGGAACAGGCTGCCCATCTGTGGAGGTATTTAAAAACCATGTAGATGTGACATTTACTTCCCCACAGACAACCCCTTGTCGNACATTTACTTCCCCACAGACAACCCCTTGT